>PVKM010002397.1:0-65489 GCA_004027735.1 Carollia perspicillata | reverse complement strand
ATGAATATGTGCCAAGATATAAATGTCAGAACTATTTCAGAGATCACTGAAATGAGAAGAGAAATACAGAACAGAGTATTTTCTTTAGAACCAACCTGTATTTCTTCTCCCTCATCATCACTGTCTGGCTGAGAACGTGTTGGAGGATCTTCCCTAAAAGAACATAAAGCAAAAATTAAGAAAGAAAAAGGCTGTGGTATCAAGTAGACATAATTTCAGGTGTACTGAGTACATAAAAAGCCTTTCAATTAGGAAAAGTCTACTTTGTGAGACAGAAAGTAATAAAACCAATATTAATTAGAGTACCATAAAAATGGCAGAATAAAAACTGTCTGCCCTTTTCTCAGAAATCACTTAGAAACAAGGGAAAGGCAACTCCAAGCCCACCTCTGATGACACTAAGAACCACCCACAACTCTAAATCCAGTGAGTAAGAAAGTGCTGCCGAGACAAGGAAGGCTGAACGGGACACGACAGACACCAGAGGAGGCACCTGAAGAGTGTTCTGCATGGCTGATGGAACGCCCTGAGGGGCAGGAACAGTTCGTTTACACAATGCAAACTGACTGTGTGAGCTGGCAGAGGCATGGGAGAAAGAGAGAAATACTCAGACACACTCTCTTTATTGATTTTTCTAGGGAGAAAGAGAGAGGGAAGGAGAACATCTCAGAGAAACATCTCATTGGTTCATGCTTGTACCCATGGGGATTGAACCTGCAACTCTGGCATACTGGGATGATGTTCTAACCAACTGAGCTACCTGGCCAGGGCAGACACAATCTCTTTAAAGAAGCAGTGTTAGACAGGGCCACCTAGCAGCCAATCTCATTGCCTGGGGAAAGCAAAGGCTGAAACAACTCAAAGAGGATAACAGAGTCCTGGCCTCTCCTCAATACCCAGCTGCAAACAACTGGCTTAGGAAGAACTCACATAATTGAAGCAACAATAATCAGAGTAACAGCCAGCACATGACCTATACCAAGAACCTACAAGAACAAGGGAAATGGGCCTCTGGTTAACCATGGACATTTATCTATCCCCAAGTTCCATTGAGAAACTCCACAAAAATGACAGGGAAATCCCAAAGAGAAAGCTACAGAAAGAAGATGGCAACAAAAGTCTGGAAAACAGAAAGCCAGAAGGGATAGCCCACTGAGCATCAGCTAGAAGCTGGAGACCTCTGGATGATGAGACTGAAGCTCTGGGCTAAGAACAGGGTGACTTGTGTGAGGTCCATAAAAAAAGGCAGCAAGACTTACCCAGTCTTCTTCAACCTGCATACCCGAGCAACTAATCCTCCTCCACTCCCATGGGTAAGCAGGTTTCTTCTCTAGGAAAATAGTGAAACTAGAGAGGCTCAGGGCTCCGGTCCATAACGGCCCATGGCATATGGGAATGAAATGCTAGAAGAGGCTAAGAAGCTGTGTGCAAGTCATGAACAGTGAGACCCCTGATTCCTGTCCTCCCGCCCTGCTACCAGAATGCAGACGGATCAGAGAAACCTTCTCTGTGGAAACAGAACAAGCCCAGAGGGAAGACCTACAGATAATGTCATCTGGAACCTTTCATCAGTCCCTGCTGACTGCTGGCAGTCTTCCTCAACAAGCCCCACTCAGGTCCACAGTTTCCAAATGTGTGTGTGTTTGTGTCCCTCACTCTTAAATATGAATACACGCCTAAAGTCATCACAAAACTAAAGAAGGGCTCCAAGAGAAAAAAAAAGGTACACGGAACGAATAAAGGCAAAAGCCACACCAACTGAAAAATATTTTAAACATGATTAATATCCTTAAAGATAAAAGAAGATAGCCCTGACTGGTGTGGGTCAGTGGGTTGGGCTTCGTCTCGTGAGGCAAGAGGTCACCTGTTCAAGTCCCAGTCAAGGCACATGCCTGGGTTGTGGTCAGATCTCTGGCTGGAGGCAGCCAATCTATGTTGCTCTCACATATCAGTGTTTCTCTCCCTCTTTTTCCCCCTCTCATCCCCTCTCTTTGAAAATAAATAAATATATATTTTTTTAATTTAAGAAAAGATCAAAGAAGATAATGCATTCATGAAACAGGAGGCTTTATAAGAAAGGAACAAAAGGGAAGACTGAACTTGTAGAAACTGAAAATAGCTGAAATTTGAAAATTCAAAATGAATAGAAAATCAAGGAAATTACCTAGAAAGTAGAGTTAAAACAACAAAGAAACAGACAACAGGAAGAAATAATAAAATACAGAGAATTAATCCAGCAGCTCCAAGATCTAAGTAACAGTGGAGTTCCAGAAACAGAGGCAAGAAAGAGGAAATTATCAAAGACATAATATTTTTAAATGTTCTAAAACTGAAAAATATATTTAAGTCTACAGAATGAAAGGGCCCACAAGGGCGTAGCACAATGGAAGACAGGGAAAAAAAACTTAGATGAAGTGCAAAGATGGCTACAATAATTCTTCCCATCATACCAGCTAAGCCCTTTTGAAGGGTGACTTTGCTACTGTTCCCATGAAGAAACAGCGTTTATTTTCCCATCCCTTTCATTTAGACCGGTTTTAAGACTCTCTGTGACCAACAAAAGGCAGCACAGTTCCCTTGTGATTCTAAGCCTAGGTGCCAAAAAGGTCTTTTCAGCGTCCACTCTCTTTTTAGGAACACAGCCACCACTGGGTAAAGAAGCTAAGATTAGACTTTTTGAGGATGAGACCACTTGGAAAGAGAGGTCCAGCTGACAGCCAGCATCAGCCACCAGACATGTAAATGAGGCCATCCCGTTTGGTCAAGCCACCATATCATTACAGCTGCATAAGGGACTTTGTTTGGCAAAACCAACAGAGGACCTGCCCAGTGCCAGGAATTATAGAGGCTCTGAAACTTTAGCCTATGTGCAAGCTAACAAGTGAGCCTATTTGGTTCTTAGCTTTGTGCATCTAGAAACTCAATTCTATAGAATTACAAAAAGTTTATTAAAATTGAGGAAAAATAGGCATTAAGCAAAATCACAACAGACTGATTAAACCAATGTATCAATTTCTTGATTTACAGAGGAAGATATGCCTTTCCCATGATTGCTAACGTAACACTTAGTATATAATATACCCTTAACAAACCTGAGTGGAACCATTGCTTAACAATGTACTTACACTATTATCTGTTAATATTATCACCAACTTAGAGATTATTCCTTGGCAGAGTTGTGAAGGTTCAAAGCACAAACATATCTAATATGTATTTTATAATTGGCACCTACTATCATTCTACCTTAAGAAAGACAGGCCAGGAAAGAAAGAAGTTAGGACCCAAAAGGGACAGTGAGGATCACTACTTGGGCGCACTGTGAATCAGGCCATCTGAGGCACACCCAATTTGTGGGCTTGATTCAGGTTATCACTTCTACTACAAAAGAGCTAAGAAGTTCACATAGTATAGTAATAGATGCAGCTACAGAATTCTATAAATAATACTTTAAACATACATACTCATTCAACAAACTTACCATCTGAACTCAGGGAGACAAAAAGATTAGGATACCAAGGGATACACTGAGAGGGATATACACCCAAGCCCACACACACAAAAACAAAAGTGGAAATTTAAAAAGACACACGTGAAAAAAGCTACTCCATGATGAAACCCAACACAGATGAATCTCAAAAGCATTATACTGAATTAAAGATGCTGGCCACAAAAGAATACATACTATAGGATTCCCCTCACATGAAGTTCTAAAACTGACAAAACTAAGCTATGGAGGCCAATCAGACCAGCATTTACCTGGGGGGGAAGGGGGAGGCAGAAGGACAGACCAAAGAGGGACACGAGGGACTTTCTGGGGAATGAAAACGGTCAGTATTCTCAATGGAGTGGTGGTGAAATAGCTGTATATATTTATCAGAACACATCAAACTATAACTTCAAAAACTGTGCATGTTACTGTAAATGTACCTCATTTAAATTATACCTATAATTTTCAAGAAGAAATAAGAGTAATTCTTGCCACTTTCTTCTCCGTCACCAAACTTGGAAGGTACGAGCTCCACTCACTTTCCCCACTCCAATGTCACCAAATCAGTTCAAGCCACTACCAGTTCTCACTTGGTCGAATGCAATCCTCCTAATGGGTCTGCAAGTCCCACACGGTAACCAGTCATCATGCACAAACTGCAATCTGCTGAAGTCACTCCTGCTCAGAGCCTTTCAATACCTTCCTACGGAACTCACATAAATTCAAAGATCTTTAACATGACCCCCGCCACACACACCTCAACCTGAACCCTAACCACCTCTCATTTCAATGACCGAGTCTCACATCACGCACCCCTACCATGCTCCAACCACGCAACCCTCTCTCCTTAGGTTCTTGCATGTGAAGATCTTCCATAACTCAGAGCCTCCCTTAATGCTGTTACCTCAGCCTGGAAGATTCTTCCCTCCACCCTTCAACTGACTACGTTCCACCCAAACTCCATATCTCAGAGGCTCATAAGTTACTTCTTCAGAGTGTTCCTGACCCTGCCTGCAAACCTCTGCCCCACTCCCACACCCAGTGACTTAATATGTCAGCGCCCTCCCCATTTCCTTCACAGCATTATCACAACTTGTCACCTGTATATTTACTGGTGTGTTTGTTTAATGTTCAGACTGAAATGAATAATGATCTGAGAGCAATTAGTACTTCTTAAGAGCATACAACACACTAGGCATTAGGCTAACCATTTTACATATTATCTTGTTATCCCTGCCACAACCCTGTGAGGTTCGTTCTATAATATCAGACAAGGAAACAAAGGCACAGAGAGCTATCAGTTTTACAAGATGAGAAAAGTTCTAGAGCTAGATGGTGGTGATGGTTATACAATATTTAAATGTTCTTAATACCAATAAACTGTACACTTTAAAACAGTTAACATGGTAAATTTTATGTTATCTACATTGTACCACAGTAAAACAAAAAAAATTTTGAACAATTCTAGGAGAAAATTATTTCCAACCTAGAACTGCAAAAAAAGAGTGATGTACAATACCAGCAAGGGTTAGCGTTAGGCTACTTTAGAAAGGATGGTGACAGAGGCTCGCTAGGCCACGATATCTGAGTAAAGACCTCAATGAACACATAGGAATATCATTAAATTGTACAATGCTTAAACTTGTTCAAGTCTGCACTAAAAAGACTAAAGTATAGTAATTTCTTCCTTTTACAAATAGAGGGACTATATGAACAGAGAAGGTGGAGGTGGGGCCACGGTGAGTTAACTGTGGGGAACAAAATGCTAAGGATGTACATGAAAAACCCTACTGAAGCTTTCTGTTTGCAATGAATGTGAATTTTTTACCTTAAAAATTGAAGAATGCCAAAGGGTGATAACCTCCCTTGCCCTCCCCATCTCCAGAAGGAATAGTTACCATCACATCCATTTTCTAAAGGCACAGAAAAAGGAATTGCCCAATTTCATAACTAGCAATTATCAGAGAAGGAAGTACTCAATTTTGAAAATCTTTAGTAATTGAGCATTGACAAAAAAATACAGGATAAAGATCAGCACATAATTGTAGCTAGCAAAAAAAAGGGGGGAAGAGGAAGGTGCCAAAGCTAATATATTTATTTCACATGGCAATAGCTGAGATTTAATAAGTGCAACATTCTTTATGATAAAAATACTAAACATGTGTTTTCTGATATACTTTACCTTCCTGAAACCACCAGAGTTCCATCATCAAGTAAATAATCCTTCACATTCTGAGGAAGTGGAAGAATGACACTAAAAAGAAAAAAAAAAGAAAAACACACATCAAAAAAGGCATCATTTTAAAAGCAGAGAGAAAACAAACATAAGCAGAGAGAAAAATATTCCAAACTCAATATTTTAATAACTTGTTCCCATTATTAGAATATGAAGTGGAAAACTTCATATTCTAGTCAGTAGACTAGGAATTAGAATAATATGATTAAATATTGTTGTAAGCTAAATTAGGTCCATAAAATTACCACAATTGTCTCTGTGGTAAAGAAACACAAGTCAGCCAAATCCAAAGAAGCAAACTGAAATCACAGTATGAAAGCAACAAACTCAAAAAAATTCTGAGTACAACGATGACGTGCCTTTAGAAATCAGAGAGCAGCAGACAACTGCAGCAACACAACAAATGCAGCGGGCACATCAGAGGATGAATAGCCCCTGACTACCTTCTGGGAGAGAGGGCAGAAGCTGGCTTAGATTCTGGAAACCATTCCTTGGTTGGCAATGAGCACAGAAGCCTAAGAGTGCATGCTATGTGTGGATGTGTTTTGGTGGCCTCATACTTAACTGATCACCAGAGCAACAAAGCTCTTTAACTGGCCATGCTTCAGTTTAATTCCATCTTCAATATTAAAATGGATGCACAACGATTCACCAATTTTGGTAAGTTTTTTTAAAAAATGCACACTGATATGGCAGGTGTCACAATATGATCTAACAAAATATTTTTTTGAAGTTAAAGACAACTAAGCACTACTAGAGCCAGTGTACAGAAAAACTGTAATGGACTTTTTGGCCAACCCAATAGTTTTGGTCACCCCTGTATGTCACCTAATTAGAAGGAAGCCTTTCCAGGTATTTAACTCTTGTGAAGCCAACAAACTGACCTGTAAGTATAATAAATCCAAGGTTCTTGCAAACATACCAATACTAGTTTAAAATTTGAAAATTTTTCTTATACAGTTTAATGTATCACCATTCTAAACTAATTACACAATTTAAATTGGAACCACAAGGCTAATCTGTTTCATATATATGCTAGTTATCCTCAAAATGGCAAATTTTTAAAGATATTAAATAAACTTAGAAAAAAGATAAAACTATTAGGTTTGAATTATTTAATCACCTCTATATTTAATGTAGCTCTCCTGGGGTTAAACATACTTATTTCCTCAAGTAATAATGTCATCCCAATAAAATTAGAGACAACCTTTCCAAGAAAATGGGAAATTTATCTTCCTCTCAGGAGCTTGAGACTGAGAAACACTGGCAGGGACACCAGCTAGCTCCTACAGGTCTAGGGTGATTTCCCTGACCACAGTGAGAGAGGATAGAGCTCTCTTTTATATCAATAAAGTCTCTCACTCCCCAAATCAATTATTTCAGAGTCCCTGTCGTTTGTTTTTGAGTTCTACTACTTCTCAAGTCTGATTTGAATCTGGACTTTTTCTCCAGGCTGTATCATCCCCTTGATTAGATTCAACATATCTATTTACTGTTTGATTCCATTTTGAATTATTTGCATATTCTTCCTATTTGAGGGTCTACAACTCATAGATATTAGCTGACATCAGATTAGATTTTAGATCGGGTTAGAGTTCAGTTCTCATGAGCCACTAAGTTCTACAGTCATGGTTCTAAAGTCATCCTCATGATGTTATCTTCCATTATATTAAGTAAATTAAGAAGGACACTAAGGTGATTCCATTAAGAATGCAAAGCCTATGAGGGGAAAAAGAAAAAAATCACAGCACAGTATGGTAAGTGCTGTACTGAGATATACCAAATAGCACCAAAACTCAGAGGAAAAAGGAACCGTGCCTGAAAGACTGAAGTCATAAATAAGTCATTGCCAGGCATACATTACAAGTAAGGCTGTTAGAGAAGAGCTTAAATCGGTCATTGAAATATACTATGCAGGCGAGAATCCAATGAGGCTTAACTGGCAGAGGTAAAAGAATTCAACGACAAAGTACACCATCAGGTTGATACAGTCTATATACAGACAAGTTACAGGAGAGGTAGAAAGGGCCTTTTACAAGAGTAATATAACTCTAATGTTTGAGGAAAGAAACATATTTAGAAAGGTAAAGTGGATGGCCCAAAACCTTCCAGCTAATTTTTCTTAAACCTGAGTCAAAGTTCTACAACTTACTAAAAAATGTACTTCTATTCTTACCTGCTAATCATCTCTCTGAACCATAGTTAATAAACACCAGATAATAATGCTGAGTCAAAAACCAGAATAGTCAGTCTCTCAGCATTAAAGCTGACAATGGCAATGACAATACTAATACAATTCCACCGTATTAGCCTGGGTTGTGAGGGGTATCCTGCCATATATTAGGACCAGTGATATTACCAGAGAACTAATCAGACCGAAGAATTTAAACAGAATAAAGAATGGTTTTAGGAAACACAGCTTAGTCATGGACGGTTCAGAAAATCTTACCTCTTGGTTTATTTTTCACTCTCAGCTTAATATGAATGTTACACATTTAAAGTGAACTAAAATTATTTTGCTTCAATGGATATTTGATTAAATCAAAAATGTAACATGCAGCTATCTGTTTACTATATGCCAGAAACAGTAGCAAGCATTTTAACTGATTTTATTTAATGCCCATGACAATCCTATTATTGTCTCAATTTTCCAGATGAGACTTAGAGAGATTAAGCACTTCACTCAAGATGCTAGTGGAACCAAAATTCAAAACCAGGCAGATGGCCCTGACTCCAGATTCCAATTCTTAACCATTATATTTTCTGCTGAGGGCAAAGAAAAACTACACCAGAGGTTACAAAAGAACTGCACAGAAAGCAAATGTCAGTTTTAAGTGCACCCACTGTGAAAATGTCTGCCAGGTTCACAAACATACCTTATATCATACCAACCCAAAATAAACAAATCTATCATCACCTCATACCAAAAGCCTATTTCAATTACGCCAGGTAATAAAGGACTGGCATATCATATAAGGAGACTACTTCTATGATAGGAAGTAATGTCCAATGCTGCTGCTGAAGACCTTTTCCTTTTGGTGTGGCTTTTACCACCTTCAAATGGAACGATTATCCTCCTTGGAGCTGCTCTAACTTCCATTACACCATGGTAAAAGGAAGGATTCTATGTATGAATAAGAGAATGGAAAAGAATTGTCTTGAATAATCTTATGCTCTTTCAATCCCTCCGAATTTCAAAACTGTTTCCCTCTGCATTCACACTCTGTACTAAGAGAACAGAATGGAAAGCAGAAGACAGTAAATATCTAAATAAGAGGCAATCGTGGCCTAAATTACAGAAAATAGTATCCACGGACATGCAGTTCGTTCATCTATCCCTCTCAGAGAGTGAAAGCGCACTCGTGCATCGTGCTCCAGATGTTATGATTGCTTTTGAACATTTGGGGATATTCTACTAGCTGCCTTGCCTACAATGCCTGAATTTCCTGGGTGAAGGATCAAACAGGTAACCCCATGTTTGCCTTGAAAAATAGGGACGGAATCCTTTTTTGTAGACTAGAGAACTAGAAAACAAATACTGTTCCACAACTCTTCCGGATAGCTTCCTCTCGTGTTATGTGACCATCCCTAACAACATGTGATTACACTTACTTACGCCTTCCATATATACTGTCACATAGGAGCTTTACAATATAATTTGAGGTGGGGTGTGTATCACTGTTCTCATTTTACGAGCCTGAAAGCAAGTAAGTCCCCGGGGGGATTAGTATGCGGCAAAACCGGGACTTCCCAGTTCTCCTGATCACGACCCCTCTGGTAATTCTAAAAACAATGATGAACTCCTAAGTCTAAACTGGCTTAAACCACTACTCAGCAGCCTCCGACCTTCTCTGAACCATTACGTATCCTTCTACCTCCTTTAGCACACTCTGATAAGCAAGAGAACTCACCGCAAATACCGACCGACTTCATTAATCTCCCCACCTGAAATACCACTAAGAAGTCGAAATCTTGGCCCTGGCGCTCCCATAACGTCGTTACGAGGCCTGCCCTCTTTTTTTTTTTGAGATAGAATTCGCCCAAAATGTCGCAGTTCCCTTTTGCCATCGCCCCGGCATAGCCCCTCCGTCTTACCTCTTGATGGTAAGGCTTCGGAACAGTGGGTACCACGCAGAGAACTGACAGTGCAGCACATGCTCCTTCTTCATCCTCCAGCGCCCGCCGGGATCGCTCTCTCTCTTTCAATCCCCTCTCCGGCACCCTCCCGGAACCCACCTCTCCAGTTCCGGAAATGCCCGCGGAGCTATTTTGGCTCACGGACCTTTCCGGTCCATAAAATAAAGAGGAAGTGCTGGAAAAAGAAACAGAGAATTGTGGGGAGTACTTTTAGTGTACATGCACATACAAACACGCGCGCGCGCGCCACAGTTTGGGTCCTAGGAATGGAATTCCGAACTACTGGGAAGGGGACTTTAAGAGCCGCGTGCCTCCGCTTTCCCAGCTGCACGCTCACTGCCCCGGAAGGTAATCATTTAAAGCTGTGTCACCAGCTAGGGTTCTACGGGTGCCGGGAGAGGGAAGTCCTCTTATAACTGCGAGGCGCGGCCGTGACTCCATCAGTAGCGCCGGCATCTCTGGAGCGTGCAGTGTTGGACTTGTGCTTTCTTCTTTCGTCCCCCTTCCCAAAGGAGTACCCTTTCCTTCACCCAACACCTTGGAGTAGGTAACTGGGCGCGCGCCAGTCACGTACAAGATCTATTTGGGGAAGAGGGCGGGAGCACATGAGCGTGCTGGCAGCCACGCGCGCATCTCCCGGTGTTTGCACTGGGCTAGCATCCGGGGCAGCGAGGGGGCGGCTGCAGCGGACGCGCGGAAAGGCGGGCCAAGTTCTCGGGGAAACCAGGAACTGGAGTAGTTCATCGGAGTTATATATTAATTTGAGTGTAGTGGCTGAGGCATCTGCAGAGAGGAGGGGAATGGCCTCGCTTCTTTCGTGGGGGAAGGTTATGAGAAATAAGGAAAGAATCCCATATGTACGATCCTAGGGAGTAAGACTTTGGAAGTATAAGAGGCGAGGTGGGGAGAGGTTTCTCCTTTGAGCATCGAGTTCATTTATACCAGCCCCGCAAAATCAGTAGCCTGGAAAAGCCAGATTTTATCAGTACCCATGCCATGCTGGAATCTTAAGACTGGCAGAATCCTACCTCGCACTTGTAACATCATTCCTTTTCCCTCCTCCTCTTCCCTCCCTGTCACCCTATCATCTACTTTTCCTTATTCTGTAATGACGTGTCAGGTGGCAACCAGAAACTAGAACAATAAGAAAGTTCACTTGTTTATTGAATTAAAGAAATTAATTCAAGAGAAATTACTACCAGCTGAGAAACGCCACCAAGCGCTTGCTTACAGTTGCATGCCTCGGGCTTATCCCAGGTACCTGTGGCTCAAGAGGCACATTTTAGATGCCTTCTTGCACGACTGATCCATCTAAACAGTTTTGAATTAGGTAAGAAACCGACTGCAGGCATCTTTAGAGACGTATTAATTAGAATACTTACTAGGGCCTCTGCCTACCTGGGTTTAGAAATTTCCCCCCCACGGGCATATGCATTGTTTGATGTTTTGTTTTTTTCTCAAAAGTGTTACTGGTTAAGTGGTTTGGTTGGGAGCATTACTTTTAAAGATATTTTCAAAGCAGAGCTAAATACTAGATAATGTTGCAGTGTTTGTTGAGGGAGAGGGCAGCGGTAGTGATTCATAAGTACTTCTGAGGTCAGGGTTATGCAATCCTTTCTGTTTGGGGAGGAAAAAAGAAGCAATATTCCAGATACATTAAGAGAATGATGCCAAACTAATAGTGACCTCATGCCAGATGGGGCAGTCACTCACACTGTTTTGATTGACCTAGGAGTAAACAAGTTACCACAAAGGAAATGTTAGCACTGATCAGGGTGAATTTAGGTAAGGTCTTTTTCTCTTGAAAATGGAATTAGGAGATGTGTAAGAGAAAGTAGAAACACAAAACAGTCATTCTGGGAGGAGTAATACAGTAATAACTGCCCAGGAAACTTGAGTATGGAAGTTGTTCAGTGACTTCAGTATTACTCACAGTTGATTTATATAACTTGTTACACATTTATCCAGCATCAAATAAATTGACATTACAAACAGATGGTCCAGTATTTTGAATGGATACAGCAAAATTTGCTTTCACTATTTAGCCAGCATGTTTGTCTTCTTTTAGCCATTAAGTGTTCATATTCATGAAGTTTATTCAATAAAACCTTTACAACAATGGAAATAGTTGCTTTTTCTCATGCATACCAAACAGTGTCGGTAGCCTAATAATTGGGTGTTATTGTGCAGTTACAGATTAAATAATGAAAAAAATTTTTTTTCTTCCCTGAATCCATAACGTGACTAATCCTTCTAGGATATTTCCAACTGTCTGCTGATTTTCTCCACTTGGAAATCTTGCCAACACCTCAAACTCAGGGAGTCCAAATTTGAACAGTGCACCACCCCACCACCCCTTTCTTCTTTTGATGTCCCAGTGTCCTTAAAGGTCATCTCCTTGGAATTAGCTTTGGAAACCACTTCCCCAGAAACTGTTTTAGGAAAAGGAATAAAGTCTTTTCTGCAAGAAATTAAATCTTGCCACTGCTACCACCCTAGGCCAAACTATTCCAAGAGGTTCTTTATGGTAAGGGTTATAATGTAACCCATTAAATTTCCCAAGGGTAATTAACAGTCTCTTGTCTAACCAGACTAGAACTCAGTGTAACTATTATAAATCACCAAGTAGCATAATTCATGTAAAATGTTAATTCCTTCCCTGCCCACCAAACCCCCATACCTGCCAAGAAAGAAAAAAAACTTTCAGTGCCTTTCCATCATTAACAAACTAAGTACAGGAAGTCATTATCTGAGGATAATTTTTATCAGCCAGGAAAAGCTCATTTAAAGAGAATCCATTTGATGTGGATACCAAAATTTTACCATATATGGTACCAAAAAAAAGAACTGATCAAAATATTAGCTTAAAAAAGCTAAATTTTAAAGTTTTATAATTATAACCAAAATTACTACATAGAACAATGTTAATTGATTCTTCATTATAAATTTAGTGGCTTCTTAAGTTGTTACTCTGAAAGATGTAGAGTGGCATCTTAGACATGTCCAAGCATTTGATGTTTGACTGTAACACACAGTACAGTCATAAAGTTATTTTTGCAAACACTGATCTTCACCCACTTAATTTCTTTCAGAATGCCTTGTTGATTTTTCTGCCCAGTGATTCAACTTTTCCAACTGCCTGACCTTCATTTGTCAGATTCTTTGCTTATGATTTGACCTCCTACATCTTCTATTTGGTTGAGAATAGATGGTGTTTATAATACTCAAATTTTATCTGGGAGAGACTAGCCAATGTATAATTTCATGTTGTGATTTTTGCTTCATTTTGCAACCTCAGCAAACTGCACATTGAGATTTGAGTATGGTAGTAATTTGAATAAAAATAATGAGCTTGAGTGCAAACTTCACAGCCTGACTTTTGAGATTCTCAGTTTAACTTCTTGAATCTTAATTCCCACTTAACTTTAATCCAGCTGTTATTACTAATACTAAAATATCCAAGTTTGTGAAAAAATAACCACTTATATTCCTTCGGTGGAAAATTGAAAGAGCTAACTCCAAGAAGAGTTTACATAGCAACAAGAGTTTGGGGCATGCCAGTTAGGGTTTGATAAAAAATTTCTGAGATGTTCTGAAAATTACAGCTTCCAGAGAATGAGAGAATCAACAAAACAGCCCATTAATCTGCGAAACAGCACTGACAAGACTGCTCAAATTTCAGTATATCTGTTGGAATTTAGTATTAATTTCCAGGTGGCTATTAATCCCATTATCCAAAAGTCACCGGCCCTGTAGAACCCCAGGGGCCTCTACTTTTTTACATATGAATTTCCCTTCTGCTTCCCACAGCAAATCCACCAGAGCCTACACTTCCTTGTGGACTCAGGAGTGCACCCTGACACTAGACCCTTTACCTTCCTCCATCCTGTATCTATAGCTAATGCATTGATGGATCCTTCGAGAATGGCTTACATCTCTTTCACCCTATCTGATCTATAAATACTTGCAAATCTCTGGGGAAGACAGACATATTGTCTTTCCTGTCACTATATGCTTCAGGGGGGATAGATACCATTCCCCAAGACCAGTCTTCTTTTTTTGCTAGCAGTGGCCTGATAAACCCTTTTTTAAAAACTGAGTTGTGTAAGTTAAAAGTTTTAACAGGTTGTTGGGTGATTTGCCTGCAAATTTGAAGGCATCTAGCCAAATCAGCCTTTGGAGATGCGCTGCAAATAGTACCATTATCCATTATATGTGAGTTGTTTTGTTTTTTGAGGGGTTGGGGAGGGAAAGCTTGAGAACCACCAGGCTTGCCAAACTGTCCTATAACTTGCCATCCCTTCCCCCATATAGTGTCTACTTTGTGGTGGTACCTTCTACTTGGAATGCTTTCCCTGCCTTCTTGGTCTGTAAATCTCATGTTAATGTCAAACTGCCTTTTTAGTGGTAGCATTTAAACTGATAAGAACAGATACTACACTTGATCTTAGCCAAAAGGCTGAGAAGCGGTTAGTGTAGCATTTAAAAAGTCTACAATTTTCCCTGCCTCCCAAGTGTATGTGATTTGTCCCTCATTTAAAGCACTAGGCTATTGCATTATCTCTACAGCAGACATTTACCCCTGTGGTTATTTGCGGAACAGTATGATCTCAAAGGGCAGGAATAGTGGTCAATTTTCACTTGGTATACACTCAAACATCTCAACTGTCCATGCTTTCAAGGTTAAAGAGACTGTGCTGTACAGGCATTCAAAATACTGCATCGTGGAAAAATTATACATATGACACACCATAGACTTTTCACTGTTCAAACTAAACAGTTAAAATGCCTTATGTGAATTAAAACAGTACAGCATTCAACATTATGTACATGGGTATTTCTGTTAAGTATAGCATACATTGTAGGTGACCTTAAATTCTGGCTAATGGCATGGATTAAATTCAAATTAAACTTGACTTTTAAACCTTGACATAGCATTGAGTAAGCTTAGGAAAGCTGCTCTGTCATGGCAACGGACACAGGAGTGTGAAGCATGGAATGGAAACCTCACTTGTTTCTGCAGTGTCTTGTAGTGACTGGCCCCCCAAATGACACCATTTAGAGTGATGTTAATATATTTTTTCTGTTTCTCTAGTATTTTTTAGATGCTTTTATAATCCTGAACACTTTGGGAATCAGTACAGTTTTTTCATTTATTTTTCCATTGCTATTTCAAACTATACTTTTGAAATCACTCTTTAATCACATTTTTTATTATTCACACTGTCAGTAGATTGCTTCAGAACACTGTTTCCCCTTGGGGCTGATTACATTAAGGTAATTACCCTAGAGAAGCCAAGCCCTTTTTGCCACTTTTTTCCTTCTGTAATTTCTGCCTGAAGCTTCTTTTTTGTTTTTGTTTTTTAGCTCTCTAACATTCTAGCTTAAATATTTTTAATATTTGTCTGAAACAGCTACATTTGCTGACCCAGGCTCGATCTTTTGATCACACACTGTTTTCTAATACGAGTTTAGCTAACTTGGGTAACCTCTGAAAATCTAGTGGACACTATAAAGATAGAAAATCCTATGGGACCTACCAGGTAGTTTAAATGCCTTACAAGTTTTATGTAAATCTCAAGAAATTAGTGGCCTCTTTGACTCTAACAATACCTAGGTCTGAGGGAAAGACCCCTATGTTCTTCAGAATTAGATGTTATGGACCATTTTGTCTAGACTTTCTGGGAATCCAGATTATGAAGATTTTTCATAGAGAATATTATGGATTATCTAGCTCTTCCCTCAGTACCTTCTAGTGGTACCTTTACTTTTTAAGACTAATTCTCTACTTTTAAGAAATGGAGATATGTACAGAAAAGTTTTTTTATGATATTTTATTGATTATGCTCTTACAGTTGTCCCAATCTATTCCCCTTTGCCTCCCTCCACCCAACCCTCCCTACTGTCTCTGGCAATCCCCACACCATTATTCATGTCCTTGAGTCATGCATATAAGATCTTCGGCTACTCCATTTCCTGTGCTGTACTTTACATTCCCTTGGCTGTTCTGTAACTTCCTATTTGTACTTCTTAATCCCCTCACCTCTTCACCCATTCCCCTTCACCTCCCTCCCATCTGGCAACCATCTGAATGCTCTCAGTATCTATGACTCTGTCTTTGTTCTCGTTTGCTTAATGTTTTAGATTCACTTGTTGACAGGTATATATTGCCATTTTATTGTTCACAGTTTTGATCTTGTTTTTCTTAAATAAGTCCCTTAAGCATTTCATATAATAATGGTTTGATGATGGTGAAACACTTTAGTTTTTCTTGTCCAGGAAACACTTTATCTTCCCTTCGATTCTAAATGATAGCTTTGCTGAGTAGAGCAGTCTTGGCTGTAGGTCCTGCTTTTCATGACTTTGAGTATTTCTTGCCAGTCCCTTCAAGCCTGCAAAGTTTCTTTTGAGAAATCAGCTGACAGTCTTACGGAAAATCCCCTGTAAGTAATTATATGCTTTTCTCTTGCTGCTTTTAAGATTTAAACTTTGGCATTTTAATTATGATGTGTCTTGGAGTGGCCGCTTGGCATCCATCCTGTTTGGGACTCTGTGCTTCCTGGATTTGCATGTCTCTCACCTTCACCAAATTAGGGAAGTTTTCTTTCATTATTTATTGAGGTAGATTCCCAGTTCCTTGCTTGTTCTCTTCTCCTTTTGGCACCTGTATGATGGGAATGTTAGGCCACTTGAAGTTTTCTCAGAGGCTATTTATACTATCCTCATTCTTTTAGATTCTTTTTCTTGTTGTTCTGAGTGGCGGTGTTTTGCTTCCTTATGTTCCAAATCATTGATTTGATTCTTGGTTTCATCCGCTCTACTTTTGTTCCCTGTAAATTATTCTGTATTTCAGTTACTGGATCCTTTGTTTCTGACTGGATCTTTTTTATGCTGCTGTGGTCCTCACTAAGGTCCTTGAGCATCCTTTTTTTTTAAAAAATAATGAGGGGGGCTTTGTTTTTTTTAAAAAAAGATTTTATTTATTTATTTTTAGAGAGAGGGAATGGTAGGGAGAAGGAGAGGGGGAGAAACATCAATGTGTGGTTGCCTCTTGCATACCCCTTACTAGGGACCTGGCCTGCAACCCAGGCATGTGCCCTGACTAGAATTGAACTGGCAACCCTTTGGTTCATGGGCTGATGCTCAATCTTCTGAGTCACACCAGCCAGGGCTAAGTTCTTTGAGCATCCTTATAACCAGTGTTTTGAACTCTGCATCTGATAGATTGCTTATCTACATGTTGTTTAGCTTTTTCTGAGTTTTGATCTGTTCTTTCATTTGGGCCATGTCTCTTTGTCTCCTCATTTTGGCAGCCTCCCAGTGTTTGCTTCTGTGTATTAGGGAGAATTGCTATGACTGTGTCTGGTAGAGTGGCCTACTACAGTAGGTGTCCTGTGGGGTCCAGTGGCAGAGCCTCCCCTTTCACCCAACTTGGGTACTTGAACTGCACCCTTAATGTGGGCTGAGTACACCTTACTCTTGTAGTTGAGCCTTGGTTCCTGGTGGCAGGCCAACGGGAAAGATTTCCAAGCCAGTCAATTGCAAGGATTGGCTGTGACCACTTACCATCAACCTCCACTCTCTGTGGAGGATCAGCTGTGCAGGGGCAGGGTGGTGGTGCTCTGACGTGGTCTGTAGCTGTTCACTGGGTGCCCAGACCCTGGTGTTTCCTGGGTTGTGCAGGCCAAGGTCAGCCCCCACCTTTGTTTTGCCGGAGGCCACCCTGCCTGGGCTTTAAAGCAGTCTAAGATGGCTGCTACTTGTGCTGGGCTTGGAGATTCCCAGGTGGAGCCAAGCTGTGAATCTAGGGCGGTTGCTGCTAGTGCCAGGCCTGGGGCCACTTAACAAGAGGTAAGGGGGCTGGGAGTTCACTGGGGTCAATTATCGCTTGTTAGGATTTAGGATGCTGTGAAACTTGAGCCAAGATCAGCCATTCATATGGAAAAGCTGTTAACAGGTGTACGTTGGGCATATGGAGCTTCAGGGGATCTCCTAGGGGGCAGAGGTTGCAAAAGGTGTTAGCCAGGTTGATGTAGTTTCAGATATGGCACCCTGCCAGCTCTGTCTGGGAGAAAGCTGTCCCCCAGCTCTCATCTTGATGCCAGTCACTTCACCTCCTCGCTGTATGTCACTAGTGCCTTCAAGCTGCTATCCTGGTTTTGGAGCTCAGAGGAAGTGAGTCTGAGTAAGTCTGTGGGTGGGTTCTTTAAGAGGAACTGCTTGGGATTGCAGAAGTTTCTACCAACTCAATCTCTGCTGGTTTTTGCAGCCAGAAGTCAGGGAAACTTACTTTCCTGGCACTGGTATCCTGGGCTGCGGGGCCTGGTGTGGGGCTGCACTCCTTCCTCCGGAAAGATCCCTTCCAGATTTTTATCATCACACATGTATATCGGACCAGCTTGTTCCGCATCTCTGCTCCTCCTACCAGACTGGATGGATGTGGTGTAATTCTATAGTTTCAGGCTTCGTTCAGCTCGAATTCTGCTGATTCTGAGTAATGGTTGTTCCATAATTTAGCTATATTAGTGATGTGGTTGAGTGAGGAGGCGAGCCATGTTGACTGGAAGTCTCAGAAAAGTTATTTGGGTTCAATGTTACTTTTTAAAAGGTAAAAAAAGTTAATCCAAGCATTGCGTACTGTTCTGGTAAATGGGATTTCTTGGTTTCCTAACATTTATTTTCTCTTAATTAGAAGAAGTAAAATAGGAGGAAATTTTCCTTCTCTGAAATTAATAGAACAGAGTGGAAAATAAGAGTGGAGCGTCCAGGTAGACAAATAGCCAGCCTTTGGTTCATCTTGGTCAGCACTCTGCTTTCACTGTAATAATGTCTAACGTAAACCAATGCCAGTTAATAGTTTACCTAGTAAGTTTTTATCTGGGGTATTTCCAAAGCAATAACTGCCTGCTTTCTTATGCTATATGCATATGATCAACTTGCTAAATATCTGTCTCTAAATATCTAACCATCCATGTAGCTTCTTTATTACTTTCAAGCCTCTTTTCAAATATCATTGAAAGAAGGCTTTCCCTATCACTCTATAGATTAGCAACACCCCTCTGCCCCATCTTCTTTACTCTCCTTTTTCTTCTTAATCTTTCTCTGTAAAACTTAGTCACCTGACATAAGTTGTGTATATCGTTCCTTCCTTTTTTCCTCCCTTTCTCCCCACCAGAAAGAAAACTCCTTCAGGGAGTGGCTTTTGTTGTCCCCCGCTGCCTCCTAACACTAAGGATGTTCTCTCATTTTGAGTGTCTCTGAGTCTGCAAGCTCATACTCAACTGATACTTGTTTTTTATGAATATTATTTCGCGCATACTTCTTCACAATTTAAATGAGCATGAAGATGTACAGACATATCTTTCATCCTCATTAAGTGGTTTTAATTTAGCACATAGTCATCTTTTCTTACCTAAGGCCTCACATTTTGCTTTTTTGCTGAAGTTGTTATTGGAAATTTAGTTTCTAGGTTTACCCACAATGTATAAGCAACAGTGTTGATAACCTTTTAATACAATAGAAATACATTTAATTTTACAACAGAAATACATGTTGTACACCAGGCAAAATATACACCCAAAGGACAGTGAAGTGACTGCCAGTACAGCAAGGCCATGTGTCACTAGCCTGTGAGTCCAAAGAACAACCCCTTGACTGGTCTCTCAGCTTCGTCAGCCTTTGGACCCAGCATTACCTTCAGCAACTCACCTGTCCTGAACAATAATTAAATCGCCTGTTGGAGATTATAAGAATGCAAAGTTAATGGGTGTTAATTGAGATGTAACTCATACACCATAAAATTCACCTTAAACTGTAACATTCAATGGTTTTCAGTACATAAACTATTTAATTCCTGAACATTTTCATCAAAAAGAAATACAACGCCCATAAGCAGTAACTTCCTAATCCCTCCTTCCCCTAGTCCCTTGGCAACCACTAATCTGCCTTTGGTGTCTATGGCTTTGCCTATTCTGGATATTTCATTCAAATGGAATCATACAGTACAGGGTCCAACGGAAGTTAATGCCTGCTTGAGTGTGGTTGGTAGGGTAGTGATATGAGTGTAATAATTTAGATTTTTAATTTGAACATTTCACCTGAAATGTCATATGGTATGCTTGAGGGTGCTTGACATTGTTTGACAATGCTTGACATTGTTATGTTACAGAATTACATGCTTGATATTTTATAATAAAAAGGGGGCATTATTTTTGCCAAACCCTGTATTTGGCCTTTTGTGCTTGGCTTCTCTCATTTAGCATAGATTTTTTTTTAAGGTTCACCCATGTTGCAGAATGTCAGAACTCTATTCCTTTTTATGGCTGAATAATATTCCATTGTATGGAATACCACATTTTATTTACCCATTCATCCACTGATGACATTTAGGTTGTTTCCACTTCAGGGTTATTAGGAATAAGACTTCCATGAACATTTCTGTACAAGTTTTTGTGTGAGCTGTTTCATTTCTCTTGGTTATATACCTAGGAGTGAAATTACTGGGTCACATGGGAACTCTGGCTAATCTTTTGAGGAACTATTAGGCTGTTTTTCAAAGTGCCTGCACCATTTTACATTCCTACCAACAGTGCATGCTTGAGGGCACCAGGTTTTCGACATCCTCACTAACAGTTGTTACTATCTATCTTTTATTATAATCATTGTAATGGGGGTGAAGTGGTATCTCATTGTGGTTTTACCTTTCCCTGATGACCAAGGATTCTTACATATTTTCATGTGCACATTGGCCATGTGTAGATGATCTTTGGAGAGCTGTCTATTCAGATCCTTTGTCTGTTTTCAACTAGGTTGTCTTTTAATTATTATTGAGAGTTTTTCACATATAAGTCTTCTATCAGATTTGCAAACTATTTTTCATTCTGTGGGCTGTCTTTTTACTATCTTGGTGGTACCTTTCAAAGCACAGAAGTTTTTAATTTTGATTAAGGCCTGATTTATCTTCTCTTTGGTTGCTTTTTGCTTTAGGTATCATATTTAAGAGACTCCTGCCTAATCCAAGATCATGAAGATTTATACTTAAGTTTTCTTCTAAGAATTTTATAGGTTTATCTTTCAGATTTAAGTCTTAGGCCCATTTCAGGTTAATTTTTATATATGGGATAAATAGAGGTTCATTTTCATTCTTAAGTATATATCTCAGTCCCAAAACAATTAGTTTTAAAGACTGTTCCTTTCCCCACTGAATTGTCTTGGCACTCTTGTTGACAATCAAAAGACCATAAATGTGTAGGTTTAATTCTGGATTACCAGTTCTATTCCATGATTATAAATATCCTTATGCCAGTACCCACACCATCTTCATTACTGTCGCTTTTACAGAAAGTTTTGTAATCGGGCAGTGTGAGTCACTTAACTTTGTGCCGAGATAATTTTGACATTGAGCCTAACTTAGTGAAATAAAGACAAATACATCAGAACTGTTCTTCAGAACAAGTCTAAGCAGGCCCCACACTAACCTAGTTCTTACAACAGAATAGCTCTCTAGACTTACCCAGCCAGTTGCACTTTATTCCTTCCTTCATTTATTCACAGTGAGTTTAGGAAGTTTTTATAGCAACATCATTGTCAGCAGTTTTGAAAGTTGGATAATGTAGAGAAAAATCTAGTATCTAGGAAACACTTTTGAAAATCATTTCATCCTAAGTGGGGAACAGTGATGGTAGGGATGACACTTCAAGAAATGTTAGAGATAGAATTTTTAGAACTGGCAATGGGTAAGTTATGGTTGGTAAAGAAGAATGAGGGATTGGAGACACATACATTTCTAGCTGGGGAATGATGGGTTGCTCTAGTTAGGGAAGTAGACTGTGATGGGCAGAGTAAAGATTCTACCGTCTGTTCTTTCAAGGAGGAAAAACAGGATTATGAGAAGGTTGGTTGTTTCTGTTTTGTTGGTTGTGTTTTAGGATGGGGGAAACTTGCTGTCTGAGGTAAAAATTGAAGATGTGATGGTTGTTTAATTATTCACTTTAGGTCCCAGGATAAACATAGAGCAAAACCACTTTTTTCCTCTAAGACAGCAGGAGAGGTAATGATTCTTGATGGTCTATATTTTCCCTGGAGCTAAAGTTGGGAGGTGGGATGGGTTAGGGAACTATGGAACTTAAGAGTAGTGAAGGGTTGGAACAGCCACTGAGGACTGTAGATGAAACAACAAGGAAACAGAAAATAGGCATGAAAAGACATGACGGAGGATCAATTCAGAAAGTCCAACAGCCAGCTAAATATCAGTTCCTGAAAAAGAGCAGTGAAAATGGAAGGAAAGGGTATTGTTGGTGAAATAATTCAAGAAAAATTCCCCGTCATGAAACACAGTCTGAAGTTTCCAGACTGAAAGTACCCAATACAGTAACATCAACGGTGAAGACATGAGTAACTAAAAGTTTGCAGAGAAAGGAAGCAGGTTACAAAGAAAAAGGGTCAAGAATCAGAATGGCTTCATGTTTTGCAACAGCAACACCAGAAACAAGACAACTGAGCGTCGCCTCCCAATTTCTGATAGAAAATTATTTTCATCTATAGTTCTATATGCAGATAGATTAGCAATCAACTTTGAGTGTAGAAAAAAAGATGTTCAGACATTCAGGGTACAAAAATGAAGGACATTAGCCAAGACGGGGAAAGAATAGTAGAAACAAATGGGATACGGCTACTCTTTCATCACAGATCTTGTAGTACTAGTTAACTGCAACTTTTACACATTAAAACTTTAAAGTGAATGGGCCACCAAAAAAAAAAGTAGTAGTAAAATAAAGTGAATGGGCACTAATCATGTGAATGTATTTAATGCCACTGCTGCACTGTACATTTTAAAATTATTAACATGGGTCCTAGCCAAGTAATTGTGCAGTGGCTTAGAGTGCTGTCCTGATACGCCAAGGTTGCAGGTTCTATCCCTGGTCAGGGCACGTACAAGAATCAACCAATAAATGCATAAATAAGTGAAACAACAAATTGATGTGTGTCTCTCTTTCTTCTCCTTTCTGTAAAGGCAATAGATGAAATTATTAACATGGTATGTCTATTTAACACAAGTTTAAAAAAATTAAATGGAAGATAGAAATAGCCCAACTCTTGAAGTTTATCTATAAAGAGTTGATAAAGGACTGTAGGTGAGGGGTAGATGGGGAGCCATATAAAATCTCTGTACTGTCCCCTTGGAAAGTCTATTAAATTTGGAGTCAGAAAATCTAAGAATGTTATCTAAGGTGTCCTGGAACATGCATGGTAGGAACTTGGCTACCACGGACTGGATTGCGCTGGAACGGCTTTAAGTTCTTCCCTGGCTCTTTTTGGGGGCCTGTGTGTTTACTTTCCCATCTACGGCAGTTCTCCCAGCTCTTCATATGACAAAAGCACCTTTGATGACAGAGTAGTTTTTCACCATTTAAGTACTGTGACCAGTGGCCTATAAATAAATATTTAATTCAGAAAAAAAAATGTTGCCTAAACATATCTCTTTCTCTTGCAGTGTGAACTTCTTGCCTAAGGACTGGAAAGACTAATTAGTTTGAAAATGGAAAACCAAGAACCAGTGGATTCGTCTCGAAAAACCAAACAGTTTATTATTTCAGAGGAGGTATAAATTGTTTTTCACTTCCCTTTCCCCTCCCCACATAAGGCTAAGTGTCAAAGAAATGTATAGACCATTTGTTGTTTGAAATTATTTGTAATTCTTAAAGATGGTTTTTAAACATTGTTCCTATTCCCTTTTTAGATAGATCTCAGGGACATGGTGAGCTTGTATGGGAGCAGCAGGGTATCCCTCATTATTTTATATATATATATATATATATTAGTGAAATTGAGACTTTTAAAAGTGGACTTTGGCTGATACAAAAACTCTCAATTTTTACTAAAAATTTCCCTGGGTAGAAGAACAAACAAATCATATGTGAGTTTTAGGGCCTCGACATTTCATACTTAGGTATCACATCTTAATTAGCTGTTTATGGTCTCATATCTATAAACCTAAGTTTTTAGCTATAGTCTAAATTCCAGGACAAATGTATGTTTCGTATGTTATTTAGTTTAGCTTTAAAAAAAATCTCTTCCTGCAGGGGCCATTGCAGTGGATAAATTTTAAACCCTTCATTTTGGAACTCTGATCTTGACACCTTCCACTAGTTCTTTTTTGATTTAAAAATCCCTCCATATGGTCCAATGAGGTCTGGGTTCTGTTGCAGCCAGAAGGTGCCCTTCCAGGGTAGGCCAGGCAGAGTGGTGCTTGGTGCCCAGCAGGCCCTGAGGAGGTTGCAGTAAGGGCCAGGGGGTGCCTGGCTGTCCCAAGCAGAGGCAGAGGTGGCTCGGTAAATAGTGGATGTTGGGAGACAGTCGTCCAGTGGCCCAGGAGGAGGGCCTCAGGTCGATACCACAGCTAGCCCAGAGCATCGCACAAAGGCCAGGGCTACAGGTGTAAGAAACTGTGACTGAAGAAAATTAAAGGCCATGGATGAAGATGGACTTGAACTGAAACTGCGAGGGCCAAACTCATTATTTGATGCAAGTTTTTCAGAACACTTCCATACATTTCCCGTTTGATCATCACAACATCCTGTGCAGAGCCGACTCTTCACATACGGATGATGACCAAACTGTTGTGGGAGTACAAGAAACAACTGTTGTTTGAGATGTTGTGGATTCAGACATAACTGTGCATAACTTTGTTCCTGATGACCCAGACTCAATTGTAATCCAGTTAGTTATTGAGGACATTGTTACAGAAGATGTTCAGTGCCCAGATATGGAAGAAGCAGATGTAGCTGAAATGGTCCTTATTCCTGAGGAAGTGCTGGACTCAGATATAACTGAAGAAGTTTCTTTAAAACATCACACAGCCCCAGGTATGTTTTAGCTTCTGATATTACTTCAGCATCAATGTGTATATCAGAATACATAATGACAGGTGAATGTATACATGTGTCTGATGTTGGACACATTGAACATGTGTTCATGATAGGGCAGTAAAGGTGGAAAACATCACTGATCCTCTGACAACAGATGTATTAATAGCTTCAGAAGTAGTACTGGGAGAAGAATGTGCCTCTGCAGCAGTCATAGATGCCAATGAACCATCTCCCTATGAACCAGCAAGATGATAAGAGCAACTGTGAGGACTACCTTAATGATTTCCTTGGATGATGCTGGTAAAATAGAACACAACAGTTCCTCTGGAATGACCTTGGCTGCAGAATCAGAAATAGATCCTTGTAAAGTGGATGGCACTTGACCTGAAGTCATCAAGGTGCACATTTTTAATGCTGACCCTGAAGAGGATGACTTAGGTGGCACTGTGGACACGGTGGAGAATAAGCCTAAGAATGATCATGGAGTTGAACATGTGCCAAGGGAAAAGATAGTTTATATGACTGCCTATGACTCTCAGCAAGAAGATAAACATCTAAATGTTGCTGAAATTGCTGAAGTTTACGTGAACATGATCGTGGGAGTATAGGATGCAGCTGCAGCAGCACCGCCACACATGAACAGCAGATTGAGGACATGAAATAAAACCTTCATGCTGACAGTGTGGGCAGCAGCTTATGGGAATAATTCGGATGGAACTGAAAACCAGAATGGCACTGCAAGCACCCTCTTGCATATAGATGAGTCACCGGGCTCAAGAGACCTGATTCAAGGCAGTAACAAACAGCAATGATAAGGGCCCTGATGGACATCCCTTGATTATCTATCCTTGTATGACTTGTGGGAAAAAGTTTAAGTCAAGAGATTTTTTTGAAAAGGCATATGAAAAACCATCCTGAACACCTTGCCAAGAAGTATCGCCATACTGATTACACTACGAACAAGAAGATAAGTTTACACAGCTGCCTGGAGAGCCACAAGATAACCAACAAGACAGAAGGCCATTGAGTAGGATGAATATGGGGAGCATTTCTCCTGTGTTGGGGCTTTATTTACTCAAAAAATGGTGAATAAGGAGAAAGGAGCCAACAAATGCAGTCCACAGCAAGAACTTTCCTCAGTATTTGCGTGGAGTTTGGTAAAGAGTTCATCACCCATCGGAGCTCAAAAAGCACGTGCAAATCCATACTGGGGAAAAGCCATACACCAACGCAAGCACTGTGAGTACAGGTCTGCACACTTGTCTAAATTGAAAACACATGTAAAAACTAAGCATAGTAAAGAGCTCCCATTCAAGTGTGACATCTGTCTTTCGACCTTCTCAGATACCAGAGAGGCACAGCAACATGCTCGTATTCACCAAGAATGCAAACCACATCGTTTGCATTGTGACCAGAAGAGAGATAACTCAAGTGATTTGACACAACACAATTTCAGTTCACATGAAGGACTGCCCCCATAAAGTGTGACACGTGATAAAGGTTTTCATGGGCCTTTAGGACTCAAGAAACATGTGGCTGCCCCCAAGGCAAAAACTGTACCAGTGTTGACATAACTTTAAGATTGCAGATCATTTCCAAGTTGCCATATTCTCTCAGTTCACACAAAAGATCTTCCATTTAGGGACAAGAGATGTAGGAAAGTATTTAGGCAACAAAATGAGCTTAAAAAGCATATGAAGATACACAGTGGTAGGAAAGTGTAGCACTGTGAGTAGTGTGAGTATAACACAACAGACGCCTCAGGCTTCACATGGCACCTTATTTCCATTCATACAAAGTGCTACCCTTACTGTTTGAGTCCTGCAAGAAAGGGTTCCAAAGACCTTCAGAAAAAAACAGCACTTAATGCAGCATCATAAAAAAGAGAGCCTGTCCTAGCAATACTTCCACAGACATTTGTGGAGATGTTGTCCTCGAAGCAGAAAACTCATTTTAAAGCCAATTGGTCTCGTCCACATACAGTTCTGTATATTGATTTATGCT
The DNA here is from genome assembly GCA_004027735.1 of Carollia perspicillata. Taxonomy (NCBI): domain Eukaryota; kingdom Metazoa; phylum Chordata; class Mammalia; order Chiroptera; family Phyllostomidae; genus Carollia; species Carollia perspicillata. Next base: position 38,758 of record PVKM010002397.1, on the reverse strand, counting down.
GTGTACAAATAGAATATTCCCTCTAGTTGACTTATTTTTTTACATTTTGTTCAGTAGTGTGTTCTGAATTTTATCTAATTTGTTTAATCAATGGGGAAAAGCAGCAACAAGCAAGTTGATTTTAATGAAGTAATCCTTGCCTCTATACTGAAATTTCTCTTACTTGTTTTGTATTTATTTAAATATTTACCTTGCTTACCATGATGGTACTCTTAAGACGACTTAAAGCTAGGGTAACTTTAGAGTGCGTCAACATGATTACTTTCAGAGTAACCATTTTTCCCCTATAAATTTCTCACAGTAAAATTGTTAGAGACATATACTAACATAGATGGGAGATTTAACTGTCAGGTCTAATTGTGCTAACACAGAAGTTCTTTAGTTGTCTTGCTTATTAATCTTTTCAGACCAAATGACAATGCTCAAATTTCCATTTGAGCTTTTGCATCCATGGCTTCACTGAATAAAGATCACTAGCTGGGTTTGTTTACTTTTTGTTTTTTCTTTTTAAGATTTTATTTATTTTTAGAGACGGGAAGGGAGGGAGAAGGGGGGGAGCGAAACGTGGATATGTGGGAGATATCCATGGCCTCTCACACACCTTCAACTGGGGACCCAGCCCACAACCGAGGCATGTGCCCTGACTGGGAGTCGAACCGGTGACCTTTCTGTTCTCTGGCCAGCACTCAATCCACTGAGCCACACCAGCCAGGGCTACTTTTCATTTTCTTTAGCAGACAGAATGTACTTTTGGTGGGCTTTAAGTACTTATATCTTTGTCAGCAAACTTTTAGAAAACTTTATTGAAAAATTTTGCTCGTTCCTGTTGTATTTTGATTATTCTTTCTGTGTTGCTTTGTCTTTGAATGGCTGTGTGCTACAAACGATACTAAGGATGGCATTTTCGAATCTCCTAGAGCAGGGTTCCCCAACCCCTTGGCCACAGACGGTATCTGTCCAGGGCCTGTCAGGAACCCTGGGGCTGCACAGCATGGAAGCGTATGAAGCCTCACATGTATTTACAGCCACTCGCCATTGCTTGAATTACTGCCTGAGCTCCACCTTCTGTCAGATCAACAGCAGCTTTAGATTCTCATAGGAGTGCAAACCCTGCTGTGAGCTGCACACACAAGGGATCTAGGTTGCACGCTCCTTATGAGAATCTAATGCCTGATGATCTGAGGTGGAGCTCAGGTGGTGATGCTAGCGCTGGCGGGCAGCTGCAAAGACAGATTATCATTAGCAGAGACGTTTGACTGCACAGAGGCCATAATAAACCAACTGCTTGCAGACTCATATCAAAACCCTATCGGTGACTGGCAAGTGACAACTGAGCTGCATCTGGTGGCAGGCTAGAAAACCATTCCCTCCCCAACTCTACCCCACTGGTCCATGGGAAAATTGTCCTCCATGAAACCAATCTCTGGCGCCAAAAGTGTTGGGGACCACTGTCCTAGAGCATTATTTGCAACTTTATATATGTAAATGTAGCCTGAATTATGTAAATGCACATATATATATGCATATATATATATAAATAACATGTATCTGTGTGTTGCTTATCTTAAATCTTTGTATACACAACCCTAAGTAGTAGTTATTTAACATCTATAATGAAAAGTATCAAGTTTACCAATAACATGAAAGGTACATATGAGAGCATTTTGTAAATCATGCTCTTTAGAGAGACTATTCGGGAAGAATTAGAAGAAAAATAAGGGCACTCGTATTTTTAAGAGTAAAGGTATTTTCTTATAAATATCTTTGGTAATTGAAAAATAGAAGTTGAGATATTCTAGATAGAATGTTTTCATACAACTTCGGCTCCATGCCCTTATATTTGTCTGAAAAGCTAATGAGTATCCAGACAAACTTCCCTCATTTCTCTCTGAGAAGCTGCTGAGTGAACTCTTTGTCACTGAGGTAGGGAGATAAGGAAGCCATGGCTCCATGTAGAAGAGAATGGGCGCTACACTTGGCACACTCAGCCTACTCTTACTACTTATAGTTAGGAAACTTTCCAAAACTTAAACACTCAAACTGGCTCTTAATTAGAATATAAGAATATCTATTTTAAGTGAATGAGGAAAACATGAGGCCTTATTTGGACATCTTTCATCATTTTGTTTTTTTTTAAATATTTTATTTACTTATTTTTAGAGAGAGGGGATGGGAAGGAGAAAGAGTGGGAGAGAAATATCAATGTGCAGTCACCTCTCACATGTCCCCTACTGGGGACCTGGCCTGCAACCCAGGCATGTGCCCTGACTGGGAATCGAACCGGCGACCCTTTGCTTCACAGGCCTGTGATCAATCCACTGAGCTACACCAGCCAGGGCTCATCATTTTGTGTTCGAGGATTGACTTTTTTTTTCCTTATTGTCACCTGAGGACATGCCCATTAATTTTAAAGAGAGGGGAAAAGAGGGAGAGGGAGAGAACATTGATTTGAGAGAGAAACACTGATGAGTCACCTCCTGCATGCACCCGCAACCCAGGCATGTGCCCCAAGCAGAAACTAACCCGGGACCTTTCAGTTAACAGGGACTACACTCCAGCCAACTGAGCCGCAGCAGCCAGGGCAAGAATGGACTCTTTTTAAATAAACAGTTATGGCTCAGAGTTAGAAATTCATGAATGCAGTTAGTTAGAATTCGATTATATGAAGATGAATTTTGAAGAACAGAAAACAGTACTTGGGGTCCTGAAATTGGCTATCAGCACATTTGTGTACCTGCATATTGTGGGAGACTTAGGACTTTTCTCCCCCCTTGGTAGCTGTCCTGCCACTTCATTATGGTGCTCTTTGCACTTTTAGGTTTTTACCTTTCATCTTTCTCTTTGCCATTGATATCTGTATTCAAGAGTTTATAGGGCTAGAAATCTAAATATTGGGTATTTGGGAAGCCTCTGAAGTGCTGTACTGATTAATCCAGTTCTAAATCAAGTGCTTGAAGTGAGAATGAACTCCAACATGAATCAAATTAGAACCAAGGCCTGGGCCTGTCCCCGTGGGAACTTCAGTGCCCTCTTTGCCTCCATAATATGGTTTTTAAGAACATAACCTGGAGACTTCTGGCCAAGATGGAGGCATAGGTAGATACACTGTGCCTCCTTGTACAACCAAAGGACAACAACAAATTGAAAAACAAAAAACTACCAGAACTGACAGGAAATCCAACTCTATGGAAAGCCAACAATGAAGGAGTTAAAGAAAAAGAAACATTCATCCAGACAAATAGGAGGAGCAAAGACAGACAGCTGGGGCAGAGAGGACACACAGAAAGGCGGTGGTTGGGGGACTGGGTGAGGTGTTAGCTCACAGACTGGGCGGTCCCACATTTATGTGCAGATAAACCAGGAGGAACAACTGGGGAGCGAGACAGACCCCACAATCCAGGGTTCCAGCGCAGGTGGGTTGCGGGGGGAATAAAGCCTCAAACCTCTGACTTAAAAAAAACCTGTGGGGGTTGAGGCAGTGGGACAAACTCCCAGCCTCACAGAAGAGTTTGTTGGAGAGACTCACAGGGTCCTAGAACATACACAAACCCACCCACCCAGGAATCAGCACCAGAAGGGCCCAATTTGCTTGTGGGTAATGGAGGAAGTGACTGAAAGCCAGCAGAGAGCACAGCAAATAGCACTGTTCCCTCTTGCACCCCTCCCCCATATACAGCATCACAACACAGCAAAGTGGGTGCCTCGCCCTGGTGAACACCTAAGGCTCCGCACCCCCCCACACACACACACTATGTAACAGACACACCGAGACAAAAAAAATGGCCCAAATGAAAGAACAGGTCAAAGCTCCAGAAAAAATACAACTAAGCGACAGAGAGAGCCAACCTATCAGATGCACAGTTCAAACCGCTGGTAATCAGGATGGTCACAGAATTGGTTGAGTATGGTCACAAAATAGAGGTAAAAGTGAAGGCTATGGAAAGTACAATAAGGAAAATGTACAGGGAACCAACAGTGAAGGGAAGGAAACTGGGACTCAAGTCAACAGTTTGGACCAGAAGGAAGAAATAAACGTTTAACCAGAACAGAATGAAGAAACAAGAATTCAAAAAAGTGAGGAGAGGCTTAGGAACCTCCAGGGCAATGTTAAACATGCCAACACCTGAATCATAGGAGTGCCAGAAGGAGAAGAGAAAGCAAGAAATTGAAAGCTTACTTGAAAAAATAATGGAGTACTTCTCCAAGCAAGCAAAGGAAATAGACTTCCAGGAAGTCCAGGAAACCCAGAGACTCCCAAAGAAGTTGGCTGGACCCAAGGAGGGACACACCAAGGCACATAATTACCCAAGACTAAAGACAAGGAGAGAATCTTAAAAGCAGCAAGAGAAAGGAGACAATTACCTATTAAGGAATTCCCATAAGACCATCAGCTGCTTTCTCAAAATAAATAAATAAATAACCTTACAGGCAAGAAGGGGCTGGAAAGAGGTATTCAAAGTCATGAAAGGCAAGGACCTCCATCCACAATTACTCTATCCAGCAAAACTATCATTTAGAATGCAAGGACAGATAAAGTACTTCCCAGATAAGGTCAAGTAGAGTCCCTCATCTCCAAGCCCTTATACGAAATGTTAAAGGGACTTATCTAAGGAAAAGAATATCAAAAATATAAGCAATAAAATGACAACACAATTATCAACAAGTGAACCTAAAAGAAAAAAACAAAAACTAAGCAAACAATTAGAACAGGAACAGAATCACAGAAATGGAGATCACATGGAGGGTTATCAGAGGGGTGGGGAAGGAGATAGAATGTGGTTAAAAGATACAGGGAATAAGAAGCATAAATGGTAGGTACAAAATAGACAAGGGGAGGTTAAAAATAGTGTAGGAAATGTGGAAGCCAAAGAACTTATATGTACCACCCATCGACATGAACTAAGGCAGGGGAAGGGGGGGTGCGGGGGGTGCTGGGCGAAGGGAAATAAAGGGGGGAAATGGGACAGCTGTAATAGCATAATCAATATATTAAAAAAATAAAAATGTAACCTAACGTGATTCATTGCCCTGCAGTACTGTTCTTGAAAGCTCTGGGTTTTTTGTTTTTGTTTTTTGAGAACCTGGAAAATCTTTTTATTTTTCTCAGCGATAATCTAAAACACTTGAATGGAGGTGGAAATTTATTAAGTTTAAAACATCCTGTAGGCCATTCTGTGAAGAGACAAAGGCCAAGCGGTTGTGGCCGCATTTCTGACCTTGATCAGCAGTTGTCTTCTCCACATAGAAACAGGAGTAGGAGATTCAGAATCGAATCTCTTCTGCCTTCTCCAAGATGTTTTTGAACTTGAGCTACATTTCAGCTTTGTGAGGAGCCTTATCATCAAAGACAGTGCCCTGCAATGCTACCAGTAAGGCAGATCCTCACTCCATGAACTCCCTTGTATTCACTGGGAATCTCAACACTCTTGTGGTCAAGAAATCAGATGTGGAGACTATCTTCACAAAATATGGCAAAATGTTGGGTTGCTCCGTTCATGAGGGCTCTCTGCCTTTTGCCTTTATTCAGTATGTTAATGGGAGAAGTGCCCAGGCTAAGGTGGCAGGACAGAATGGCAGAATGACTGCTGGCCAAGGTTTAGACATTAATCTGGCTGCAGAGCCGAAAGGGAATGAGGAAGAGCAGGTGTGAAATGATCTGCAGCAGAGATGTATGGCTCCTCTTTTCACTTGGACTCTGACTTTCAACAAGATTGTGATGACAGGAATTCTGCTTTCTTATCAAATAGGATGTACAGTTACCCAACAAGTGTTCCTCCTCCTCCTCCTCCCATTGCTTGGGCTGCAGTGCTCTCAAAACACCGACATGTATCAGGAAACACTTCATGAAAGGGCAAAAGTGGCTTCAATTCTAAGAGTAGACAGCAAGGATCTTCTTCCAAATCTGAAAAGTTGAAAGGAGATGATCTTCAGGCCATTAAGAAGGAATTGACCCCAATAAAACAAACAGTGGATTTTCTACTGGAAAGCCTGGAGAAAACTGAAAAAGACAGAGCAAACAAAGAGAGATGGAGAGTAACTCAGAAGTGCAGAGCAGCAGCTCCCTGAAGAAAGATAAGACTAATGTCAAGGGGGGAGTCAGAGGGAGGAGGGTGCAGATGACTCTGCTGAGGAGGGGGACCTACTGGATGATGATGATAATGAAGATGGGGGGTGTCCACCTGGAGGTGATGAAGGATGATGAAAAAGGCTGAGGAAGGAGAGGATGACTCTTCAGCACGTAGTGGGGTTTAGAAATCTTGTCCCATTATTCCTTTACCTAGGCACTTGTCTTGGATCAAACTCTTCACCAGATCCTCTCCCCTAGTGTGTTCAGCACATGCTCACTGCCCTCCCCATCCTTGTTCCTCCCGTGTTCATTCATTCATACTGCCCTGCGCCTAATCCCACTTTCACTTCCTTTGATGCTCCTAGTAGTTAAGTCTTACCCTGTAATTTTTGCTTTTAGTTTTGTTACCTCTTTACAACTTAACTAAAAGAATGTACAGTTTTTATCAACTGTCTCCAAAATAATCTCTCGTTATGCAGGAAGTACAGTTCTTTTCATTCATATGAGTTCAGTAGCTGCTCAACTGCAAAAATAATCTCATTAGTTGAGTAGCACCTGGGAGCAGCTTTGAATTAAGAGGTATATGTGTTAACGCCACGTATGTAGCATACGTGGGGCTGTTCAACACAAATGTAAAAACATTTTTGTGAATAAGAGTTGGCATGTCAAATGCATCCTGTAGAAAAGTAATTAGTGTCATAGTCTTAACATTTGTTTTCTAAAGTTGATACTGTGGGTTATTTTTGTGAATTGCCTGATGTTTGTGATCTTTTTTCCTCACAATAAACACATCCTTATTAAACCAGGAATTTGCAGAGAAAAAAAAACTTAGTTTTTTATTTTTATATTTTATAATTATTTATTTCAAATTCTTTGTTTCACGGTGGCCTCCACAAAACCCCTAGAATATTATTTTTCTTTGAGTCCTAGTCATTATTATGCATACCAGTACATACCAATACTCAAATTATATTTCATTGGGATGGATACTGTATTAAGGAGACAAGTAACTTTCATGTGGAGTGGAGTCTTGCAAAACTGCTTTTACATCCTAATGGAAAAAATTGGGAAGTACATTAAGCCTTTTCATCAGTGCTTTGTGGTCTAGTTTGTGTCCTTTTTTGAGATTTTTATTGTGTACTGAATTGTTTTATCCGTAAATAGAAGAGGTTCAAATATGTCAAGATTTTAGGGAAACTGAAATAACTGGAGAATAAAAACTTATTTTCTTCCAAAGAAAATCCTGTGAAACTACTACAGAAAATAAAAATAATTGGATATCTATATTTTTAAAAATAAAGATAAAGAACACAGAATTTTACACACTTTATATTTCTCTTACATAGTTTGGCATCAAACAGTTCTTTCTAAAGCACAATATTAAAATCTTTAAAAGGTGTTTAAGGGTTTGGCCAAGTGAATATGATACAATGTATTTGTATAAAGAAAATGAAATTGTAGTCATTGTTATATACTGACATTAGTTATATCCTAGTTTTAATTCTTAAAACAAATTTGATTAGCAAAGCTAAAAAAGATATTTCGGTTAAATGTTTTAAAGAGCTACAGATTTTTACAAGGATATGTTACTGTTTTGTAGAAATTTCCTATTCAATATTGTATGTCCCTCCCTCTGTACACCTTGTAAAATACATAAAAAGAAAAGCATATAGGGATGTATGGCATTACTGTAACTGTGTACTTGTGAATAACATGCAAAAATAAAAATCAGAATATTTTCCTGTTAAAAAGTAAATAAATTGTCTCCATGTTATCTGTGACTAGAGCTGCTGGTAATTAGTAGGTTGCTTCCAGCAAGAAGTGAAAGGCAGGATACTAGGAAGCATCTACTGCTTTATGTACACAGGACTTTCCTATTAGTGCAGTATAGTGCCATGGGTTAGTCCTGGGAACCTAAACTCCATGTCTAGGCGGAACGATGCTGAAGTTGTCACTCAGATTGAGTGGGAAACCCATATGTCATTATCGGAAATCCAGTCATTGCACATGGTTTCCCTATAGTCAACTCTGTTGCATAGTCATTGAAACTAAAATGCCACTGAAGAGTTTATAGACTAAATAATATACACACCTATGTGACTAGCACCCAGATCAGAGGCCAGAATATGAGAAGCATCCCGGAGAACCCATCAGTCCTCTGTGCTCCCTTCCAGTCTTCCCTCCCCACCAAGAGTTTTCCACTGGCATTTCTTTGCACCTCTCAGTACTACCTCCAAAACTCCAAAAAGAAGCAGAACTACCCTTCTGGAAAACAACTTAAAAATTTTAGTTTAAGGTTTTATGTATTTACTTTCAGAGAGGAGATGGGAGGGAGAAAGACAGGGGGAGAAACATCAATGTGATGCCCCCAACTAGGGACCTGGCCTGCAACCCAGTATGTGCCCTGACTGGGAATCAAACTGGCAACTTTTCAGTTCGCAGGCCAGTGCTCAATCCACTGAGCCACACCAGCCAGGGCAGGAAAAAATCTTTTAATACTCTTCAGCTGAAAACTTGTACATGAATTATTGGAAGGGAAACATGGTAATTGGGAGGGCCATATAGAGAAAATGTGGGGAAAAAAACCTAAGTAAAAACAACTCAGTTTAAAAGGTTCCCAATTTATGTGTTGTCTGATCTCCTTTTAGTTAATGGCAGAAGGAAAATGGGTCAAGTTTGAAAAAACAACTTACATGGATCCTACTGGTAAAACAAGGTAAATATATTTTTTATTTTGTAAATTACTTGGTATTGGAGGTTCTCACATTCTCCGTTTAGTGTTTGGTATAAACTTTGATATTTTCCTCATTGTAAACTATCTTAATCTAATTTACCTGCTTTTCCATTGTTAGAATGTTTAAATCACTTGCATTCTCTGAATAAAATTATGTTGTGAATTTGTTACAGTAACTGGTCAGAAAGCTCTTTCAACACCGTTCTCCCCAAGTAGATTAGTGTGAACCTAAAACTTTTTTGACACATTTAATTTAAATTGATAAAGCAGCAAAATAATTAACAATACAGGTTACTTCCTTCTAATTAAAGCAATTCTAATCTCTGTATTACAATTAAAGAGGAAACATTTGAGGTAAAAGTTACATGCTTACATCTTGCTTGTGGAAATGTAAGTTGGAAAAAAAAGTTTTGTAAAGCCGGTCACAGTATGTATCGATTGCTATGAAGGTATGGTTAAGGTGGGCAATGAAGAGCCAGGTCACCATGGAGTCTGAGACTGTCCTTAAGAGAACTATTTGAAATCAGATTTATGCCTGAAAAGTGTTCATAAAAATTTTTAAAGGCAAAATAAATTGAAAGCAACCTAAACATTCTAAAAATAAATAATTGTTACAATGTAGTCATTTGATAAAATCTATGCAGCCATCTACAAAGCAGATTACGAAGACAACCTAGTAATATGAGAAAAGTTAACTAAATTAATAACAAAACAGGAAATTACATATATGCTTTTTAAATTCTGCCAGATAATGTGTAAGGAAAAGCTAGAAGGAAAAGTAAGAAAAATATTAATGGCAGCTGTATGTTTAACCTTTTTTCTTTTTCAGATTTTCTGTCTAGTAATTTTTTATAAGTATCAAAAATGTATTAAAATAGATTAAGCATCTACTTAGTGAAGTATAAAAAGGAATAAAACAATGAGAAAAGATGAAAATGTAACTAAATTTAGTGTCTAGAATATATGATATAAATTCATTAATATAAAAACGCCATGTAAGTGATCAAGTAAGAATACAGAGTTTCTTTGTGAGGAAATACATCTATCATCAGTGTGAAAGTAATGGACTTACCAGTAATTTAAACAACTTTTGATTTTATCTATTAAACTTGCAAAAATACTAATAAGGTCCAATGTGGGAGAGCTATGGGAAACATTAAGATATCCATAGCACTGTTAAATTAAAACCCAAAAGAAAGCCAAGCACACTACGATCTAACAACATAGTGGAATAATATATTACCTATTATTTAAAGTGAGTTGGATGTATAAAAGTAAATATGAACTAAGTAAGGGATGCAGAAATGTGGCAAAGCCTAAACCATAGGGAGCACATGTGTTTAAATGTACTTATATTTTTGAAGCTATGGACAGAGATTAAAACCCAACTTACAGTGATATCATTGGGTTCTCTTCCCTTATAAAGTTTATAACAAAATAAAACCCTTAACACTAGTCTGAGTAGCATGTGTTGGTTTGCTCATCTCTTCACCTCACTCTTCCTCCCTTCCTTCCAGCATTGTAATTGGGATGTGCATTGGAATTATTCTGGGATTATTTTCAAAGTACTCCTTAGGTCTCACCTTTTGGGAGCGGGCTCTAAAGTCTACCAAACTGCCATATGCAGATGGCCCACTGATAGCATGTTCACCTCCAGGCGTCCTTGCAGCCTCCAAAGAGGTCTTCCATGAAGCACTGACATTTCATACAGAATGTCTAGCTTGGGAGAGTGAAACTCTGTACTTTATAGTAGGCTATGATTTATGAAATGTTTCTGTTACCTGGTACAGAAGCATGTACGTAAGGATAAACAGCTACAGAATCCTGTTTCACTGTCTTATTCATGGAAGAGGCTGTGGAACTAGTTTTAGAAGTGTAAAAGAATGCTGGCACTATGCCCCTTTATTGGCACTCAGGACAGAACTTCTGGCCCTTCCAACTTCATGTGTTGGGTTGACTAGAGGGAAGAAAGCAAAACGGCTTTCCTATAACAAAAACTAGATAATGGAGTAACTTTAACTAGAATCAGTCTTTAGCTACTAGAGGCTTGTGAAATAACATACTCTTAGTGCCCCAGTTTTACAAATGAGAAAAGTCTTGAGGAGGTCGTGTCTGGGGGGGTTAGCTAGTAAGTCAGTGGAGACTAAGATTTTTCTCACCAATCCAAAGTACACTTCTGTCTCTTTAAGATGACTAGCGCTCTCATGGGGCATTCTTATTCTAGTGTTTCCTATAAATGCATTTATATTTTATTGCTCATAACTGATGGCTCATTACTGCTTATTTACCTCATATCTTAACCACTATAATGATGCTATTCTTTTTGTTTTCCTTATTCCTAGTGTATTTGGGATGGGACCTTCAGTGCTTTTCCCAGCACTGTCTTCTTCAGTCTTTAGGACTAACCTTAAGAGGCAGCAGAGAGAGCCATACCAAAAGGTGTTTTGTCTCTTGCAATACATATTATTGACTTATCAGAATTGCTTGTTGGTTGGCTTCTTGCTACTAACAGGAATGTTGGGCAGCTTTGAGTTTTCATAGTAATCTGTTTGATTTTCATAGGTTCACTTTGACAGATTTGCCCTGTAGAATTCAGGTTCAGTACTGAAAGATCTGCACTTTACAGAAAGTTTATGTTTAACTGGATTAAATATCTGAATTTTCTAAATAGAAATGTGGCATGATCCAAACCTTAAGGACAACTTAAGATAAAAAGTGTAAGAGTTCTCCCGGGTAGTACATTTTATACTCCCTGCCACTGTAGGGAGACATGTTGATGCCTTTCTTACACCACTCAGATGTTTTCTCTTCGATCCAAAATTACTTCCTTCTTCACTCCCATCTCTTACAACTGTTGTTTTTTTTTTTTCCCCTATTTAAGGAATGAGAGTGAAGGGGAACTTCCTCTTACCTGCCCTGCCCCCTGCAAACAGCATGACTGTCCCAATAACTGGAATTTCAGTCCAGTGTTCCCCCGAAACCAATAGCTACTCAGGGTGAAGCCATAAACAGGAGCAGGAACCTGCTGTTGCCTCGTTTTCCCCTTAGATAAGATGTCACAGGAGCAAAGTAGGGCACTCTCCTAAATTTAAGAATTACTCCATTAATTTAAGAAAGGCCCTACTTTCTTAAATTGTGTACTTTAGGTCGCAGATTATACCTAAATTGTAAATGACTGACTCACTAGTTTTCATTAGGCAGAGTCTCCTTTCTCAGTAGGAGCTTACTGTGCATAAACTGCTTAACAGCTTCAGACGCTGCAGTCACCAGCTGTGATGCTCCCCTGTAAATTTATGATCTAAACTGACAGGTTTCAAGTAATTGACCTGAAAGGCAGCTCAAGTGACAGCACCCAGAGGGCTAAACATTGGGTGTCAGGTTTTCTTTAGAAATTTTCAGAAGCTGTTAAGACGGAACAATTGACTTTTTGTGTAAATACAGCTCTTTATTGCTGTGGTATTATTATCATTATTATTATTATCATTATTATTATTATTATTATTATTATTATTATTATTATTATTATTACTGATTTTGGAGAGAGAAAGAAACATCAGTTTGTTGTTCCACTTACTTGTGCATTCACTGGTTGCTTGTATTTGTCCTGACCAGGGATCAAACCCACAACCTTGTTACACATTGGGATGATGCTCTAACCAACAGAGCTCCCGGCCAGGGCCTATTGCTGTGGTCTTGTTGACCGTTACCATTAGTATATTTGCATGCTTTGCATTTGTAAAGTTCTGACTGTACACACAAAACCTAGAACATTCTCCTCTTTAGCACTAATGACTTTGCTTTTTCTTCTCTGCCTGAATAGAACTTGGGAAACTGTGAAACGTACAACAAGGAAAGGACAGTCGGCTGACGGTAATGAGTGCAAACCTATTAAAACTCTTCCCAAGAGAAGTTACCACATTTATTGTAGTAGGCTAGGGTCAGGAAGGTTTTTGTTTTGTTTTTACTATAAAACAAGATCTCAGGGCAGAGTCATCTCAAACTACGATACTTTATCTTTAAATCTAGTAGTCATTTTTGCAATGCTGTATAACTAAATTAAGCTTTCTTTAAAATAACTTCTGGCTCCTGTTACCTAAGCTCCAGTGTTTTTAAGGGGAAGGTTTACCAATATTTGTAGCCAGGTACAAATCAACAGAATGTGAAGCCATACTGTTTAGGCGTGTTACAACTCACAGAAATCCTGTGTTCTGTTCGAAGGATCTAGGAGAGAGCCTTTAGTGTGGAAAACGTACTTGGAGCACTTCATGCTCTCAACCGTGCGGTCTGTGCATTGATGCGGAAGTGGGTTAGGAAACAAGTATTCATTCAGTTCACTTTCATTTCCAGGCGTGAATGCTTTGACTGCAGAGGTCCCAGAAAAAGTCCTGAAACTCACCTCTGGTCTAGGGGAAGTTGGGGAATACATCTTTCCTGTTTTTCCCTTTTATTTTCCCATTCTGCTCTGTTTTTTTACTGGAAGCAAACAGAGTGGCTGCACAATGCTATTTTCCCTGCCGGGAGTGTGTTTGGGGCGGGGGGTAGGGGGGTTCTCCTCCTGGGAAGTGTGTTTTCTAGAATCCAGTGGGGGGTTGTTTTTAAAGCCAAGTAATTCGGAACTCACCTGATTTATAAATAACATAGTTGTGTGATTACTTTTCCTTTAATTACATTTTTAAATGAGAATAATTAACTGCCAGTACTATAGCTTTTAACTTCCTATTGCTAATGGCAACTATAAGGTAGACTTCAAAGGCAGCATTTCTTAAAACATGGGGTTTTAGTTAGATTGCTGTAAAGAGACTGCTGGCGTGACTAACCCTTTCATTAGAGACTTCTTTGTTTTATTTCCTGTGACAGGTGTAACGATTATCCCAGTGCTGCAAAGAACTCTTCATTATGAATGTATTGTTCTGGTGAAACAGTTCCGACCACCCATGGGATGCTGCTGCCTAGAATTCCCTGCAGGTGGGGCACTAACCACCAGAAACTACTGCTTGGGCCTTGGACTGAATCAGGGCAGAGCCTAAGTACTGCAAAGTTTATTGTATCTGTCCATGGGCTTTTAAGTTCACAAAACCATTTCCGCAATGAGGTGCCTCCAGCCACACTCTTGTGATCTGTCACCCATGGAGGTGGTGGATGGCGTGGTGTCATGGCTCACCTTTCCACGCCACCTGCCCTCTTTCCCACGTTCTTTCTAGCTTCTGAGTAATTGCTTCCCCCTAATTTGTCAATTTGTTTCATCTTCTGTCACTAGTGACCTACCCTGGACAAGAAATTTACAGTAATAACTAAGCCAGACTCCAAAAACTATGAATGGAAAAGCTATCTTGACCCTCCCATATGTATATAGGCCAAGGAAATTGTCTTAATTTCCACTAACATATTTTTTCAGTTGCACAGTAAGTTAAGCTATCTGTAACTTATGCAGTGTGTTATTATAGGACTTAACTGGGTTGTTCCCATCAGAAGAGATTAGATCTCAGTTATCATTAGTGGTTTAAGTTTTATATTTTTAAACACCATCCTGTACTAGAATGTGCAAGTAACAACTTTATTCTCTTCCTCGTTTACTTCCATTTCACTGAAGAAATCAATAACTTTAAAAGGAACTGAATAGCCTATATTTCACCTTTCTTTTTGCAGTCTTTCATTCTTTTCAGGAAAATGACTCAAGAGTTGCTTCTGTCCCCCTCCCTTGGCCTCTCTCTGCTTACTCCTCACATGACCACGGTGGTTACCTAAAGTCCACCAGCCTGCAGTTCTCCCTTTCTGTCCTCCTCCCTCAGAGGTGATCTTCATCTCAGCATTTCACTATAGCTTCTCAATGCTGTTCTGTGTGGGAGGAAGGCAAGATAGGTAACAGAGTCTCATCTCACATAAGAGGGGAAAAAAAGTAACAGACTTCCTATGCTGGAGTCACATAGCTAGACCCAAAGCCTCGGCCACCACCACGTCACCTGTCCTCACAGACTGACACTGCCCATGCTGTGCATTCGTGCTGGCATGTGAAAGCAATCTAGGTCTGAGAGAACAGATGAGAGCTGTCGGAGCCAACTTAATCTAAGGCTTCATGCTTTTGCCTTTTTTTCTGTAAACATTCCAAACTTCAGTTTTATCTGTAAGACCACTTTTCACAATCCTCCAATTCTTCTCACATAGCTCAGCACCAGCTATGTTAGAAGCAGAGGTTCAAAAAAAAGTGGGTTTTCCTCTCCCACCTCACAAATGATTTGGACTTCCAGGTCTCATAGATGATAATGAAAGCCCAGAAGCAGCTGCTCTGCGAGAGCTGGAGGAAGAAACTGGCTATAAAGGTGATGTTGCCGAGTGTTCTCCAGGTTTGTATTGCTTTCCAGGTGTGCACTTGGGGACAAACTTTTGAAAATTAGCCAAGCAGATTCTTCTGTGTGGTGAAGGATGCTCTGGACGTTCTTTATGATCAGAATTCAGATGGCTTTTACTTCAGCTAACTCACTGAAGAGATATCCTAGTTATATATGGGCACCATCTACACGTGAACTTCCCCTCCCCTAGAAATGAGAACAAGTTTGAGCAGGAAGGACCTGAACTTGGACAAGAAATTAGGAAATTGTGTTGCCTTCCAGAGGTGCCCACATTCTAAGCTTCACTACCCACTCACCTCATCCACGTGCCATGGTCCTCTCTAGAAGATGTGTTTCTTAATGTGGTGAAGCCCCTTGGGCTTACCAGACTTCACTCAGGAACCGTCAGGAAAATGAGTACTGTTCATATGCTCTGCAGTCCTATAGCATATACTAAATGACTGGAGAACCCTAGTTTTCCTGCGTGAATTCTACGAGCCCTGTCTTCTTCCAAAGACAGTCCAGTCATGAAACATGACCTCTGACTGGCGTCTGTGAAGATAACCTGTTGCTTCTCTCCATAGCTGTCTCTATGGATCCAGGTTTGTCAAACTGTAGCACACACATCGTGACAGTAACTATCAATGGAGACGAGGCTGAAAATGTGAGACCTAAGCCAAAGCCAGGTGAGTTGGCTTTGTTTAAAGTAGATAATTGCAGTAGACAACTTTTAACTTTTCATTACTGGCTTCATTTTTATTGGTCAAGACAGTAATGGTCTTTTGTAGATGCTTCATTTGTACTCTTGGCTCTTTCCATAATCTTATGTATCTTAGCATTTTTCTTGTACCACTAATGTGATTTTTATGGTTTTATTATATAAAATGTTACACGTTTCCTTGTTTTTTTGTATGGAGTTTATTCTTAGTTATACGACTAAGTAGTAAACAATGAAAGTCTTCAAAATCACTGATTTCTGTCTTCATATTTATAAGAATGGCATAGGAAATTGTTACAAGAAAGTAGCTTAACCTCTTTATTGAGGTCCACATTTGGAAAAGCTTTTAGGAACTCCTTTGCTCTGTATTTCTTAGCAATTCAGTTCCATGTGCTCACCCACCCCCTTAAAAGAGGTGTTGATGCACACACAAGAAATTGTGTGTGAGAGTTATGGTCTTCCATTTCTCACCCTCTGGTTGTTCCTAAATGTTTAGGCATCTCCTTGCAGCTAATTTTAAATGCTTGCTTTTTTTTCTTTTAAGGTGGGGGAGGGAGAAAGATGTGGGGAAAAACATTGATTGGTTGCCCCAACAGTCTATATGTGCCCCAACTGGGGACTGAACCTGCAACTCAGTCATGTGCCCTGACCAGGGATCACACCACGACCTTTTCATTTGTGGCATGATGCCTAACCAACTGATCCACACCAGCCAGGGCATTAAATATTTGACTTTAAACTAGCAAATATACATATAAGATATTGTGGTAAGAGTCTGGTAGTTCCTGAGTCAAACATAGAATACCATATGACCTGGCAATTACATTCCCATTTATATACCCAATTATACTCCTCGAGATTGAAAACAGGGGCGCAAATATCTTGTACACCATTATTCATACACTATTACAGTACCCAAAAGGTAGAAACAACCCAAGTGTCCATTAAAAGATGAATGGGCCCTGGCTGGTGTAGCTTAGTGGATTGGGTGCGGGCCTGTGAACCAAAGAATCGCAGTTCGATTCCCAGTCAGGACACATGCCTGGGTTGCAGGCCAGTTCCCAGCAGGGGACACACAAGAGGCAACTGTACATTGATATTTCTCTCCCTCCCTCCTTCCCTTACCCTCTAAAGGTAAATAAATAAAGTTAATAAATAAAAATCTTTAAAAAAAAAAGATGAATGGATAACAAAATATGGTATATTCATTCATACAATGGAATGACATTCAACCATAAAAGAAAAAATATGCTGATACATGCTATACCTTGGATAAACCTTGAAAACATTGTGCTAAGTGAAAGAAACCTAAGAATGGCTATCTGCTACTTAAAGTCAGTGCATTCAGAGACAGCAAGCAGAACAGTGGTCAACAGGGGTGGGGGAGTGAATTTGTGTTTAGTGGGTTTCAAGTTTCCACTTCAGATGATGAAAAACTCTGGAGATGGCTGGTGCTGATGATCGCACAACAGTGTGGATCTACTTAATGCTGCTGCTGAATTATAACTTTAAAAATGGTTAAAATGGTTAATTTTGTATCCCAGGTTTCTGTTAAATTCTTACAGCCTTTTAAAAGACCAGTAAGATCTGAGTTAGCGCTCGTGCAGATTGTGTAGATCGAGAAGTTAAGAAAAGGGGAAGATTCTGGCCAAGGGCAGAAAGAAAAGGTGGAAGTGTAATGGGTGAGGTTTCTAGCACCTTAGGAGATCAGAAAATGTTCCCTTCCCTCCCTCTGAAGTTGAGGGGCACCCACCCCCACCTCCACCTCCCAGTTTGTGCAGGGACCACTGCCTTCAGGTTTGGCCAGCAGGGAGAGGAGGGGCAGCAGCCTGCCATGGCAACAGCAGCCACTCGGCAGGAAAGACTTCTATTGCCTGCCCCCTCTGTCCCTGAGGCACCTTCAGTGTCCTCTCCATCCTGCTCCTCTGGCTCCTGGGCCTAACAGAAAGTACATGGGTTGGTTCTTTTGAGTACCTTATGTAGTAGCCTTTTTGATGTCTCACACAAAAGTCTTTGAATGTTTTACCGTTCTAGGCCTTGCTAAAGTGTTCCCCTTCTGCTTATTTTCAGGAGATGGAGGTATGTTATTCAACTCCCAGTGGCTGACCATGTACATGGCCTAACGGGCTGGTAATGGCTAGAGGGACTTTGAGTTGTTCTGGTAGGCCCTCCCTTTCTTTAGCTTTTTTTTCACTTGTAGTTTGTTTGTTTAGAATTTGTGGAAGTAATTTCCTTACCAAAGAATGACCTGATGAAGAGACTTGAAGGTAAGCATTCTTGAGATTATTGCCTAACTTTCTCTAGTTTTCCTTCCCCCACCCCCAGAGCAAAGGGGAACTAAATATAATTGTTTCTTTAAATTCTTCCTCCTTAAAGTCAAATACCTAGAAACTTACTAAAACTGCAGTTGACCAATAATAATTTTCCGTTTTGGGTGGCATAGTTTGAAAATGTGAGCAAACATTCCATGTCAGTGAAAGCTTTTAGTGTGGGCCTTTTTTCTATTAGCGGGATTATATTCCTGCTGATGAGCCCAAACTAGTTTATACCCATGGAAATGCAGAGGTATAAATGGATAAGACTTCACTGATTTCAAATACGCCAGTGTGTTAGATAGTTCCTTGTGCAGGGTATAAGTTAAAGGAGAACTGAACGATATTCCTTCTGAGTGCACTGTGCTGATGTAATGAACCATACTATCTAGTAGTGTGACCCTTAGTAAATTACTGGTTATGTAGTTACATTGTGTAATTCTTGGCCAGCCCATCTCTCAGGAATTTTTGTGGGGGCTTTTTTGGTGTTTTGGGTTTTTTTTTAAAGGTTATGTGGACACATGCCCTTTGACATAACCACATCAGGATGTACTGAAGACATGACAGAGGCCTTTCACGAAGCTGGCTATGTGCCTGTCCACTCACTCAATTTTTACTTCAAAAGTTTTTGAAGCACTGTTTGACCTGAGGCTTTGAGAGCAGTCTTTCTTGCTCTCTTCAGTACCAATAGCTTAGTAGTCTTGTTTCTAACGTCTATGTTGTTTGTTCAGAAAGTAAAGTGGATCTTTCAAAAACTGCTGTGCTTTCATATTCCCCGAACATTTCCATTCCTACTTCCTCCTACTTTGCTGTTTTAAAAAGTAGACCTAAGGTAAAAACCACCTCCAGAGTCAAAGTTAAGTTAGAAATACTCATACTGAAAAGACTCAGTAATTTATTAAATTTTTTTACTCTTTTCCCAAGGATATTTTTATTGAGTTTAGTGAGATAGAAAGGGAGGGAGGAAACATCTATGTGAGAAAGAAACATCAATCGGTTGCCTCCCATATGCACCCTGATCAGGGATTGAACTGGAAACCTTTTGGTGTATAGGATGACACTCCAACCAACTGAGCCATCCAGCTAGGGCTCAATAATTTATTAGGTATTTATCCAGAGAAAGCTGTGGCCTTCAATTATAGGTAAGATTTAATTTTGAGTCAGACAGATCTGACTGGATTTGAGGCTCAGCCAACATGTACTGTTTATGACCTTGAACAAGTTTCACAGTCCCTTTTTCTCATGTAACAGAACAGGAACAAGAGATAGATAGCCCCTATGTTTGAGGAGGCATGAGTAAAAGTAAAAAGTCCAGTAACCTCCGAGCGAAACAGAAGTTCTCATTAAAGCCCTTTGTAATAAGATTCTGAGATCTCATTATTGACAGAATTCTAATCCTATCATGCACACAGTTCATTTGAATGTGCAAAATATGTTTCCCCTAGCAGTGGGGATGTCCTCAATAAGCTACTTAGTGGTCATCACCATATAGCTTCATAGCAGCCAAGTCTGACAGTGAGCTATAAATGAACGAGTGGATCTGTAAAGCTTTGCTATTTTAACACACAAAATCATCATCTCTGATATATGTGCTCTTCTGTCTTTATTCTTCATTTTTTGTTGTTGTTGTCTCAGGCCATAAATATAACCCTGCTTTTTTATATCGTCTAATTCTTCCACTACAGTAAGACCTCTGAAGGCAGAAAATGTCTTGTTCACTGTATCACCAGCATCTAGCATAGGGACTGGCCCATAGTTGCTACTCAGTAAATACTGACTGAACGATAAGGGGTATTATCTTTTATTACCTTCATTGTCTAACTTGTATCCTTTGCTTCCTGTAGCCCTGGTAGCCGAAGAACATCTGACAGTGGATGCTAGGGTCTATTCCTATGCTCTGGCGCTGAAACATGCAAACACAAAACCATTTGAAGTGCCCTTCCTGAAATTTTAAGGCCAGAAGAACGTAGCCACGTTCTTCTAAATGAGGCCACAAGGCCTCCTTCACTAAGACTTTGTATTCATATAAGGGATTTGAAAGTACCTTTTTCATAAAATAAAAACAACAAGGAATGCATGTGGTGGTATGGAATTGTAATTATGGTAGGCTATAGCCTTCATTGAAATGCTGAATCCAGGTAATACTAATGGAAAAGAACATAAATGCAGATATGCTTATTTAATCTACTTTTCTAAACTTCAGCCACTATCTACTCTAGTCTAGGAAATAGGGGTCCTATTATAGAAGAGACCTGAATTCTAAATTAGACCAGCTATTCCCACCTCCAGATCCCCAACAGAATTCTGTAGCTGAGTGTGCAAATAACTGTCTACTGCATTAGTGTTTAAACAGTTTTAAAACACACACACACATACATATATATAGCTTTCTTGGACCCTCTTGATTATCTGCTCTATGGAATTAATCAGCATAGCAGAGGATGAGAGTAACATTCATGATAAGCAAATGCTAACATTTAGCTACCGTCATTATATCCACCTAACTAATACTGAAGGTAAACCAGCTCTTACATATGAAAAATGGTTGACTCCATTCACTATAACTAGGTTAACAGGCTAATGAAAATACAGGATCCTTCCCCCTAAAGCATGTGGACATACTTTAGAATGTCACTTCCTAGCCTTACCTCAAAGAGTACTTAAAATACCAAATCCACGGCAATACGATTTACATGGTTTGGGACATTAATGTCTTGGTGTTCAATCCTGAGTGTAGCCAGCAAGGTTGGCAAGCACAAGAAGCCCAGTACAAACTACTTTAAAGGAGAAACTGATTGTTCCTGGCTCATGCCATGCCTAAAGCCTGTCGTCCAAAATGTCTACCAGGGCTACTGGGCCACCTTCTTACCTCTTAGCTGAGCTGGAATCTTGGGCTGACTTTTGTGGCTTCCAAACTCCAGGGTCATTGCCTTTTCAGCTTAGCTCCCAGCAGAAGTCTCAGGATGACTCTTGTTGGACAGCCTTGTCATGATTCAAGCCCTGGACCCAGGTAGGAGTTAGCCAGGCCTCTAAAATCAGGGTACTGATGCCAAAATCAGGGTACTGATGCCAAAAATGCAGCAACACCTTTTGTTTGTCTACAGGTTCACTGACTTTTCCAGAGGTATTTTTAAGCATAAATGTAAGATCTGTATATTGCACTCCTTAAGGATGGAAAGAATTCTGGAACCAGAGGACTGTATAAATCAAGTCTACTCTGCCAATATATATTGTGAAAATTAAGCCCCAACTACTTGCTCTAATAGTAGCCTTCCCCTCTGCCTGTAACCCTTTTTAAAATCTTCACTTTTAAACATGGGCATCATAATTCTCCAGAAATATTAATCCTTTTTCCTGTGCCCTCAAGGACCAAGTCCTCTAATTTCCCTTACTTATGTCCTCTTTCAAAATCAAGAAATAAGGCATGTCTAAAATACACAGACTCTAGAGTAAACCTGCCTCTCCAAACAGACCAGCTCTTCCTAAGTCACTTCCTATGGGAACTGAGAAACAATCTCTCAACTGTTGACAGAGACATTCGTTAACACCTACCTGTCCTTTCTGCTTTTTACTACTCCCAAAAGTGCAATGTAGAAATGACAGCTAGATCCTTGCACATAACCTTAATGGTATTTATGTTATTTATAAACATCAAAGGCTATGCTTTGGAAATTAAGTCAGTTTGAGAGCTTGGAGTCTGGATGTTTTCATCAGCTGGTGCTGTTGATTTGGCAGGATTTAAAAGTTGATAGTTTCCTATAAAAGCCGTATTTTTTAGCCTCACTTAAAAAAATCAGATATAGTAACACTAAGTCCCTAGTTCTACAGTAACAACAGTCTGTAGCCCTGTGGAGATGTTCACCAGTTAACCATCCTTGCCGTCCTACCTGTTTTTACTTTCTCTGCCTTGCCCCTGTAGTTATTTGGCTTTGTGATCCTAAGCTAAATAAGATATGCTACTTCCTGCACTTACTAAGAAGGTAAACAATGATGGAAAACATACTTCCGAAAAGCCTCTCAAAAATTAAGTTTGATCTCCTTTTGGACAACAAAGCACACACTTTAAAAGTGAATCACTGATAAAGAACTGCATTTCAGATGGGGGCCGGGATACCATTTGAGACCACTGTTTTCCTGTTTCCAAACATCAGTGACGTAACTACCTGAGCAACCTGAAGTGGGTTACCATCCCTCAACATTTTAGGGTTAAGCACTAAACTACCTACATTTAACCTCTTGCAATAGGCATCTCAGGATGGATTTTGTGTGAATACAGTGAACCTACACAAAGCATTTAATATCAGATTTTTTTATTTTCCCAACACAACTGAAACAGTTGTATTAAATAAAAGTTTGTAAGTCTACTGTTTACACTCATGTTGCTGCTATAAAGTACAACAACGTACACAGATTCCTAGCATGAATTACTCATTGTTCACCCCCACTGAACTACAAACATTGCTTGAGAATTAGATCTTTGCTTTAGGGATTTAAAAAAAAAAGAACTGGGGCAGAGTATCTTTAAAGAGCATTCTCAAGTGACTTGAAATTCAGAGGCATAGCCAATACAGTAAAAACAGCACCAACTGTGCTGTCAAGGGGAACAAAGACGAATGGAAAACAGACAATAATTGTAAGCTGTTTTTCTAGTGACAGAAGCTTTAAGAAGCTTGATTTTGCCCATCTGGGCTAAGTGACTGCTTTGAGAAGGGACACATAGAAGGGCAGGGTTGGAACAGGGATACTATGAGTTTTAAATATATAAAAAGTAATTATATCTAAAAGATAGATTAGCTATAAATGTTCCAGAACTCATTGAATAAGCCCAAAATACTGGAAGGTGGCAATCTGAACTACATTTATTTTTAAACAAGTGGGGGGAATACTGAGTGTTTTGAATGTTGTGTGCAAAACTGATCCATGTCACCTCACCATCACTGAACACGGTAAGGCGGGTACATTGGTTTCCAGCATCACAGGCAACACTACATGTATATATTTTCTAACGAATAATGTAAACTTTAGTTTTAAGGCAGCTGGTACTAATGCTGCACACAGGCTTAGCTTGGTGCCCACTTCAGAAATGGGACAGTTAGCACTTGAAAAAAAAATGAGGGAGAAGAGGGGAGCCAGCATTATTTGACAAAAACTGTGTGTCAAAATGTTTTTCCTTCACACAAAAAAGTACTGGAACATTTAGAAAAACAAAGCACCCATCCCACCTACTTCAGCCTGTTCCTTAACAAATATTTCAAAATACTGATAGATAATAGTGACTGCAAGCAGAATTCCAGTGCCAGAGCCAATGGCCCCGAGGAAGTCGGCCAACACTGACAGGGCGCCAATGCACAAACCGCCGAATGCAGCTGCCGTGGGGATATACCTAGAAGACAAAACCAAGTCAGGCAGCAGAGGGAAGTGAAAAGGGGCAACAGAAGCAGTACTATGATGAAGTGTAATTAACCCAACAGGAAATAGTCTGCAGTACTCACGGGATGTCCATAGCAGTTACACGTTGATGAAAACTGACCACGGGAATGACTGACTCCCTAATTATGAGAAACCAGTAAATAGCCAAGAAAGGCAATACATGATTTTGATGGCAAGAGACAGAATCATCAACAAGATTTAGGTAGTAAAATGTTTTAATAGAATTTTAAAAGGGGTAACCTTTAGCTCCCTCTTCTAGATAAACAGTACATTTCAAAATGCTTTCTAAACACCATAATTATGTGACAAGATGTGGTAATATTCTCCCAACAATAACTCAACTTCGGCTTCATGTTAGAATCACTCATTAAATATAATGAGATTATATTTAAAATACTCAAAAGAGAGATGGTAAGTGAAATAAGAATGACAATAATAACTACTAAAGATGGATATACTTGGCTACATGCAGCTTAATTATACTATTCTCTGAAATCTATGTGCTCAAAAATACAGTTTTAAGTAAAAATACTAGTGCCTTTTCAACAAATAATCATGGAACTGGATATCCACATGCGAAAGAAGGAATCTAGACCCTTATTTTACACCAAACACAAAAATTAGCTCAAAGTAGATCAGACTGAAACGTTAAGGGCTAAAACTCCTAAGAGAAAAATAAATCCTGTGACCTCAAGTTAGACAGTGGTTTCTTCGATAACAACATCAAAAGCAGCACAAAGCATCCAAAGACAAAACAAATATACTGAACGTCATCAAAATTAAAAACTTGGGCAGCAAAGGGCATCATCAAGAAAGGGAAAAGACAGCCCAGAGAATGAGACAAAATATTTGTAAATAACACACTTGACAAGAGACATCAAAATATTTTTTAAACAATCTTACAACTCAGTAACAAAGATAACCCAATTAAAAGAGCAAAAGATTTGAGTAGACATTCCTCCAAAGACAACACACAAATGGCTGACAAAGACATGAAAAGATGCTCAACATCATTCCTCATCAAGGAAAAGCAAATCAAAACCACAATGAGATATCACTCCATACCCACTAGGTGGCTACATACTAATCAAAATGCAAAAGCTAGTGCTGGAGAGGATGTGTGGCTATTGGAACTTTCATACATGTACAGCCACTCTGGGAGATAATTTGGCAGTTCCTCACCATGTTAAACAGTTACTATATGACCTGACAATTCTACTCCTAGAGAAGTGAAAATATGTCCACATAAACCTTCCACAAGTATGTTCATAACAACATTCATGATGGCCAAAAAGTAGAAACAACCCGAATTTCTATCAACTGGGGAATGAATAAACAAAATGGTATTATCCTTACAATGGAATAGTATTCACAGCTAATGGATGAACTCGGAAAACACTATTCTAAGTAAAAGAAGCTATTCACAGAAGACCACGTTATGTGATTCTGTATGTATGAAATGTCCAGAGTAGGCAAATCTATAGAGACAGAAGGTAAAAAGTTGCTGCCTGGGACTATGGGGACGGTAGATGGGTAGGAATGGGAAATTATGGTTACAAGGTTTCTTTCTGAGTGATGAAATGTTTTTAAAATTAGAGTGTAATGCTTACACACTCAGAGTGTACTAAAAAAGAAACACTAAATTACGTAGTTCAATTGAGTGAATTACATAATACGTGAATTATACCAACAAAGCTGTTAACAAAAAACTGATGCCTGAGACCCACTCCAGACCAAATAAATCACAATTCCTGGTGGTGAGATATTTGTAGTTTTTAAAAGCTCCCATATAATTTTATGTACAGCCAGCCAACAATGAGAAGAACCTCGTATAGTTGGGCTGTGAAGGGGGACACAATTCCAATTTAAACAATTTAGGTGTCGGTTTGATGTGTTAAACTTCGGTCCTTCTATGTGAAGTAGAAATGCTTCAAATATGAATTTAACAAAGAATAACATTCGGCAAGAAATGAAAGACTGAAAGCAATGGAAAACTGAGTACATGTATCCCTCCCCAACCCCCATCGAGGACGAGCTTGAATGACCTTACCTGTTAAGCTCATGAACCATAGAGGTATCTCTGTGGCCCCTCATCACCATCTGCTGTTCTTTAAGCTGTTTAGCTACCTGTCGAGAGAAAAACAACTGTTAAAGTCAAACTCTGATGTCTCGCTGTTAAGTATCTTCCCGGTTCTCTGTGAAGTGCTCTCCACACACCAGAGATACAATAACGCTCAAGTAGGCACTGTCACATCATTCCTATTACTCCACAACCATGTTACCCATTCACTAAACCAGGGTTTCTGTATTTTCTTTTGTTACTATCACAACTCCCTCCCTCAAGAAAAATTAATACTAACGAATAAGATTCTGTCGGTTACAGCTAAGCTCTGGAGGGTCACAAACCATTATAAAATCTATAAATGTTTCACCTACCAGGAACCAATTTTTAACCCCCTGGGGATGGATGACATTACCTCATTAAGAATGCATGAATTGAAAGTTTAAATTACAAAAGCAATGAAGAGTATCAACTATGATTTTGTCACCTAAAAATTTATCAATTATTTTTATTTTGAAATGAACCAAACACTTACATCTTTGGCTGAGGAACCAGACACCTCTATCCACGTCTTAGAGAAGAATGCACATGACCCCAGCATGAAGATGACATAAACCACCACGTGGACAGGATCCTCAAATATGGCGCCCATGGACTCAGGAGGAGAAAGAAAGTAACAAAGGCCCCCCACAGGATAAGAGCGAGCAGGTCCTCCCCCACTGACATCCTACAGAACAAAGACAAAAAGAACAAATGACCAACCTGACTTGTCAACCAAACGTTTTTACAACTTTTCAAACTCCTTGAAAATTATGACAGTCTTTTAAGTTCAAAGCACCTACGGCTAATGGCTGTATATAACTTAAGGATTTGATTTTGTATCTAGTGTCTTCGCTCCTTCAAAATTATATAGTGAGCAACTCTGAAAGATGTGGATATATAATTAACAGAAGAGCAATTTTAAGAAAATTATAATGTATCTATAAGAACCTTCCTTTCCTGAAAACAAACATTACATTTATAGTCAATCTCTGATTACATTTAGAATCTAAAATTTTCTGAACTACGTAAGTATGCCACATGCTAAGACCCTTACACATGATTCTTTCATTTCAAAGTATTCTGTTAAGAATGCAAATAAAACAGTGACCGAAGTCTAACAACTCACTGCCTAAACTTTATCTTGTTGGTATATAAGTTTTTTAATAAATATATAGGATTTTTACCTACACAAATATTTTAAGAATTTTTATAGTAACAGAAATGGCAATAGCATGTGTTTGCTCGCATTAAATACAAGTTTTGGGATATAAAGTATGGGATATGGTTGCAATGATTAAAACAGCTGATTCCTGAATTTTTATTTTCCAAATGATTCTTTTACTATGCTCCTAGGATTACTATTCCTAAATCAAAAGCACTGTTTATGACAAATCCAATTTCACAATAATTCTCTCATTTAAAAAAACCTCAGTCAAGTCACAACATACTTCATACAACCACTCAATGCATTTATTACTTTGAAATTGTTATAGTAATAATTACTGCTGGACTATTAGCTCACATGGGGAGAAAAAGCTTTGTCCCCTCATCACAGGTAATCCAATTTCTGTTAAATGAATGGAAAAGGAGTATTACAGATAAAGGGAATCCTATTTCCCCCAAATAACACTCAAGGCCCACTGTCTTACCCTGTTAAACTTTTTAAGTTTCTTTAAAAATTACCTTCAGTAAAAGGAGAAATATGTCAGTCACTATAATGCAAAAGGTAGTATAGGTAAGATAAATACACAGAATAAGCACCGTATTTTAGTATAATGACTATAAAAATATTCTTTAGTGGAATACAAAGTTTAGATGAAGGGAAAAATACTCTTTAGTCAGGTGACAGAATTTAAGCCAATCAAAAATTCAATCCTACAAAATCCTACAACACTTCAACAGCAATGTGGCTGGACTGCTTTAGAAGTGTTGATAAAAAGGACCTGTAAAAGGAAGTCAAAATTCACTACTTCTATTTACTGACTAATTCTATGTCTAACAACTCTGTTCTCTCTTCAGTCTAGTAATTACATGCCTGTCTCCAGCCCATTAATCACAAACTAGTTTACTGCCATTCAGGCCATGAAAAACCAGGAAACAGGAAAGGATAAATTCTGTATCCCATACATTATCAACAAACAGCTTCTTGGCCCTGGCCAGTGTGGCCCAGTTGGTTGAAGCGCTGTCCTTTAGACCAAAGGGTCATGGGTTTGATTCCCAGGTAGGGCACAAGCCCAGGTTGCAGTTCAAGTCCCAGTCAGGGCATATATGAGATGGCAACAGGTCAGTGTTTCTCTCTCACATTTTGTGTGTGTGTGTCTCTCCCTCCCTCTCTTTCTTCCCCTCTCTCGAAAATATGTCCTTGGGTGGGGATAAAAAAAATCTTTTAGAAGAGAGAAAACAAGTAGCTTTGTTTTAAAAACCATTATTCTAGACTATAGTATAACAACATTACAAAACAGAATCATGCGAGACACTGATTTTAGCCTAAAAAGGTCACTCAGATGAGATGTGAAAATGCTTTCTAGGCAAGTGACTCTGAAAACGTTACAGGAACTGCTTCAATTATGGCTTGTCTCTTCTAGTTTATAAACATTAACTGCAGATTAGAATTTAAACAAAGAATAAATAACAAAATACTCACTGCCCACTGTCCTAGTATATTTACTAAAAAGTTGCCACTGAATCGAACAGACAGCATCTGGGAAATGACGTAGAGGTTTGACACCAAGGCCGACTGGAGAATAATGGGGATGTTCGAGGTGTAGAAAAGCTTGATGGGGTAGCTGCTGTACTGTCCCCGATACCGGGCCGACTTGATGGGCAAGTCAACACGAAATCCCTAAAAAGTAAAAATTAAAAGAGGAGCTGTACGTATCACATACAGAATACACAGAGCCAAAACAGTAACAGTAGGGAGTATGTAAAGATAATGCTAATAAAACTTAACCCTTCCACACAGAGACATACAGACACAAATCCCTTTTTATTTCATTTTTACTCTATTTTTTAATTTACACCTCAGAGTCTAAAGAATTATTTGCTTGACTAGATTTTGAAACACTGACTTATTAGATGCCAAACATTTCAAATAGCATCCTTCTCTTTAAGAGCAAAATAAAAATCCACATCCCACTTCAAGAAAGAGAGTATACCTACCTGGAAATATATAACAACAGCGAACACAAAAACAGTAGCAATGAGGTTCATGAGGTTGGGTAAGTTCTGACGGTAGAAAGCCTCCCTTAAAGCTCGGACTTTGTCGGTCCTGGTGGCCAGTAAATGAAAGAGAGCTATGACTGCACCCTCAAACTCAGTACCTGATAAATCAAGAGAGAAATGAACTGTAGACACATCATTCAAATTTGTCCCAAGGGTCAAAACAACCTTGAGACTTCAGCACACAGCAGAAAATATGAATCAAAATAATTCATGAGTTTATGACAGCCATATGTGGAGCTTCTAAAAATATTTAGATCATTAAGGCAAAATGTATGTTTTTTAGTATAAATCTGAAGTTTTCTCAAGAGACTATTCTTGATGAAAACAGCCAAAGTAAAATAAACCGTAATACTTAGTTCATAATGCTTTGCTTCTCCTTTACTTTCAGGAAGGGACGAGAGTATTGGGCGGGGTGCAGGGGGGAGGAAGGGCAGCAGCAGCAAAGCAGAGTAAAGAGGTCAGAATAAAAAAATATACGTTACTCTACCAAACTTGCTTGTATGTTTATTTTGTCAGGAACATTAATAAACCATTGTTGCTATTTTCTTAAGGCTGGAATCAGTTTACATGTTAACCATTACAAATCTAGGATGGCATCTAAGAGAAGGATAGGAGTAATGGGAAATCAGAATATCTTCCCAAATTTAGATGCTTTCACCAAGGCAAATGGAATAGCAGCAAAAGTATTAGTGCTTCCTGATGATACAAAGACTATCCGTTTTTTCATCTGAAAAATCTTAATCTACTACCTTTTGATCCCCCCAGCAATACTGATATCAGTCAAATTGATGAGTTCTGCAATGGCTTAGGCAAATAAAAATTTTGAAATGTTTGCAACCACTGAAATGAGCAGAGGCTGAAATTTAGATATTCTTTTTGAAGTAATATTTCACGCCCACAAACCTATGCTTATTAACGTTTGAATGATAAGCATCAACTGTCCTCCAGAACAGCAAGCCCAGATGTCTACAGGCTCGCACTGCTCTGTTACGAGTTACTTTCCAGCACCCATCCAGCAACACTCGTGCAGCCGCAGTCACTGTGCGATGTACCTCTGCCAGTGTTAATAGTAGTGGGGCTAAAGGCCTTCCAGACAATGGTTTCACAGATGTTGGTGGCAATAAAGAGGGATATACCAGACCCCAGGCCGTAACCTTTCTGTAGCAGCTCATCTAACAGCAGCACAATCAAACCAGCAACAAACAACTGTGGGGAAAGAAATGCAAGTAAGCAGAAGCAAGAAAAAACTCAAGAAAGGGGAAGACAAGCGCCAGTGACTACTTTCAAAGTATGAGCTTGTCTAACATTCAAACCTAACAGATGCAATATTACTATTATGACTCTCTGCATTTTTTAACCCACTTTAGTCAGAAGACAATTCTGAAAATCAGAGGATTGGAAATATTGTTATAGTATACATAGCACATTTCAACTTTTAAAATAGACATTAGCATCTGAACAATTTCCTTTACAATAAGGGAAATAAAGCTCATTCCCTTAAATAAGGCTTATTACAAAGAAGCTATAAAACAAAAATGTTCACAGCTGTAAAATTTAAAACAGCAAGAAACTGAACATATCCCAAATATCTCCAAGTGAGTGAAAGGCCAAATGAATTATAGTACAACAAGATGCAATGCACACAGCCATGAAAGGAAACGTGAACTATGTTGATATATATTTAAAATATTATATATAATGTTGTATATACTGTAGACATATTATATATGTCTACAGAATAAGTCATAAAGTAGAACACAAATTAGTATGTACAGATTACAATATAAAAATGCATTCTATACACATAGTGACAAAGACAACATAAATTTATAGTTAAGGGTTCACTAGGTTCTTAAGCTCATCTTTTTAAAAAATGAAAGTATACGAACTCTGATTTGCATGAAACTGAAAATTCTTAATTTTCCTTTTGGAGAAGACATTTCTATAAAAGCATGCACCAATTAAAAATAAGCCCTAGCCTTGAAAGTGATCTTGGTCATATGACTACTTGCCCACACTTCAGTAACCTAATCAAACAAGGAAGAAAATACGCTTCTGCACCGCCAATTTCACCCTGTCTGCACTAAAGAGACACCCCCCTACAGAAGTGAGGAAATGCTACTTCCATTCCTCCCAGCTCTCAAGCATTCCCCTCCTTACTCACTCAGTTTCCCTGATATAACCCTACTAGAATAGAGAACAAAGCCCACTACACCGTATTAAACATGCTTAACTTACATAGGGTTTTCTTTTCCCCCGTTTGACTGCCATTTCATTCAATGGTTGCACAAAGCCTAACTTGCCTACTGACAGCCTTTTAGTTTAACTCTGAATGGACTGGAAAAAGAGTATCATTCTCAAAACTTCTAAGTAAGCTGATAAATCCTTTACTGTTTGAAAATCAAGTTTAACATTTTGACAAAAGAAGAAGTTAGGACTTATTACTGAGATTTTATTTTGACCACAATTATGTAATGGATAAATACTCCCAATCATACAGAAACACAAGCCTACTCAGGGAATAACAGCTGTATTATTACAGCTCCAAAATACTATCAGCCAACCAAAAAGTATTATCATGACCTTCTGACTAACTGATTAAATTACTTGTCCAGAATCATATGGGCAGCTCTTAATCAACTTAATTCTCTAAACCACCTTTTCAGACCAATGTCCACCAGATGATAGAGTATCTGTGTATATTCCATGAAAATCAAACTTATTTTTTTAACTGAAGAAAGGAATTATAGAGAAACCTAAATAGGAAATGGTTTCTATAATTAAAGAAATAAAATAAAACATGGTAAAACACATACATGTCCATGAGAAGATTTAGACACCAGGAAGCTGCAGCACCTCACTGACTAGAACAGTGATAAGAACTGAATACTAACTGCATGCTCTTGTAGAATGTACACACTCTTCATGAATCTCTAAGGCAGGTATAAAAACAACACTGCACACTTCAACCCTACAGAGGCATGCATGTCTTTTTTATTTTAATCAAGACCCACTACTTAGATTTCAAAACTCACTAGTTGAAAGACACTGATCATGTGAATGAAAAGAATAATTAAGGTGAGAAATACCTTACATAACAATATTTGAAAAGTTTTTACAACCTATGTTTCTAGGTAAAAACACACTGATCTGATCATATCTTTTCAGTGTACCCACACATTTTCAGTATTAGCAATGCGTTAAAAAGATGCAAATGATCCTGGCTGGTATAGCTCAGTGGATTGAGCACAGGCAGCAAACCAAAGGGTCGCTGGTTCAATTCCTAGTCAGGTACATGCCTGGGTTGCAGGCCAGGTCCCCACTAGGGGGTGTGTGAGAGGCAACCACACATTGATATTTCTCTCTCTTTCTCCTTCCCTTTCCCTCTCTCTAAAAATAAATAAATAAAATCTTTTTAAAAAAAGATGCAAATGGGTCACTACCCACCCATGATTAAATATATTTCCCCATACATTAACATAAGAAGAATTTACCATAACAGAAGTATCTGTACACCAGAATTTATGCAAACAAATTAATATATATATATTCATTTTACTTGTTTCATTACTTATGTAACTATTCTTGGATTTTTAATACTGAGTAAAAAAAATTAAAATGGCTTAATTCCATTTTGTATCAATTTAAATTTATAACTGACCCAAAAAGATGTCAATACTTTATCCAACCCAGAACTGCGCAGCTGAGGTTCCGTGAAAGTCTAAATCTAGCCTTAGTAAAACACTTGAAAAATCTTACTGATGTATGATGTTAAGAACTAAATGCCAATTCTGAGTATCTTAATTTTTTAAAAAGATTTTATTTACTTATTTAGGGAGAGGAGAAGGGAGCGAGAAAGACAGGGAGAGAAACATCGATTGGTTGCCCCTTGCACACACCCCAACCAGGGACCAGGCCCGCAACCCAGGCATGTGCTCTGACCAGTGTGACCTTTCACTTTGCAGTACAACACCCAACCAACTGAGCCACACCAGCCAGAGCAATTCTGAGTACCTTTTAAAAATCAAGGTTATTCTAAACTATGGGTTGCATAACGCACATGCTAGTAAAACATAAGGCAACAATAGGTATATGAGTATCCTCAATAATGCCAAAAGCAGATGAAGAAAATTTAAGCACTCAAAGATATTAAATTCAGTTTTCAGACAATCTTCTCTTCCATCCATTCCAACTTTTCTTTCTCTAATTCCCAAGGCTATAAGTTTGCCTATCAAGTTTTTTTCAATGGAGAAATAATGACATTGTTATTCTTTAAAGAAATTTACTTTATACCAAATGGGAACACACAGGGGCTCAGGAAACTGCCCCAAAACTCTGATTATTCATTAAAAATTCCTCTCCTGTCAAAAGACAAAATACTTCTATCTCATTGGAAAAGACCTCCCCTGTTGTTAATGATGCCAATAAATATCCAAACAATCTAACTCTGCTTGTTCTAAAGCACACTCATTAAATGATCTTTTATTATGATCTCCTTCCTAAATAAGGTTTCTTATTAAAAAATAAAAAAGATGGTTAACCATGCCAGTCTGAGATGGTCATTTTTTTTTTTCTTTTTAGAGACAGAGAAACATTTATTTGTTGTTCCACTTATTTATGCATTCACTGGTTGCTTCTTGTATGTGCCCTAATCAGGAATTGAATCTGCCACCTTCACATACTGGGATAATGCTCCAACCAACTAAGCTACCTGGCCAGGCCCATATTTCTTAATACATATATTAATAAACTAGTATTTTGATTTTATTTACAACTATCTTTCTGACCTGGAGCCTTCTGCCCATTAGAAAAAAAATTTCCTGAAGTAATCCCAATTTCATGGAGTGAGCAAGAAGCATTCCGAGATAAGCAGGACTCCAGATACCTGCCCAGTGTTTAAACTATTTTAAAATTTTTTTAATTTATTCTGATTTTTTATTTATTTTTAGAGAGAAGGGAAGGGAGGGAGAAAGAGAGGGAGAGAAACATCAATGTGTAGTTGCCTCCCATTCGCCCCCCGACCAGGGCCCTGGCCCGCGACTCAGGCATGTGCCCCAACTGGGAATCAAGCCAGCAACTCTCTACCATGCAGCCCAGTGCCCAGTCCACTGAGCCACACCAGCCATGGCTAAACTATTTTTTTAAATCCAATAAATAACTACATAATTAAAGTATAATCCATTCTTGGGCAACTTCTCTAAATGATTTTAAAAGATTGTACATTACAGAAATATCTACCAAACTTTACACACTTTATGATACTTAGTAGAGGCATAATAATGTTGGTCTTCAAATATTCCATTCCAAAGCATCTGTTTTAGAAATCCATAAAATACATGCCGAGTATTTACGTAGCATTTCACTGCCTCAAATACTGTACTGAGGCAAATGTTTTGCTTTAAATGGCAAAATAATGCCATTATTTTGTGTGCCACTAAGAAAAATAAAAGTGCCAATTAAACTATGATACAACTTACTACAAAGAAATTTATTTTCTACTTACAAAAAAAGTTATTTTTATATGCAATCTAGCTGGCTCTTTCTTTGCCTTTGTGTATATACAATAACTTTATTTCAAAAACAAATCACAGAAGAGTTTTGGAAGACATTCTAAACGGTAATTGAAGTCAAATATATTTTATATCAACAACTGGTGTGATAATATGAATAGCTATAGACAAGCTGATACACATGCAGGAGAAAGCAATTATCATGACTGCCACCTGGCTGACAACAATTATAAAATACTATCCACTATAAGAAAATACCCTGGGCTGTACAGGTAGCTCAGTTGGTTACTGTTGTCCCAATATGCCAAGGTTGCAGGTTTGATCTCTGGTCAGTACACACATGAATCAATCAATAAATGCATAAATAAGCAGAACAAATAGATCTGTGTCTCTCTTTCTCTAAAATCAATAAAAATATTTTTAAAAACATCCTGATCAGACATCAAAATGTGAAAAACATGCATCTTGAAATTGATAAAATGCAGCTGATCCATAATTCATTATGTCCCATAGTTTTGAGGCTATCAGAATAAATTTTAAATTTTCACATCAACATAACTGATACCCATCACTTCAATAATCAAAATATTATAATTAAATAATTCAAAAGTAAGAAAATGAACATATCAATCACCCAAAGAACTGTTAGGAAAAGGGGATCAAACCATGTTGTCATCTGCATATAAAAACAGGCTTTCCTACCTGAATGATGATAAGGAGGCAGATCCCAGCCCCCATTTCCGCAGGGTCGCCGTACATGCCCGTCATGACATACACAATGGCTTGCCCGATGGTGATGATCATACCAAACACTGACAAAAATTGGGAGGGAGGTAGTACATGTTATAGCACAGACATAAAAAGACTAGAAAAACATCTTTACCACAAAATCCCTAAATTGAAAAGGCTCTTCGATTGTATTAATGCTCACATTTCTGGGCTCCATTGAATAAAGCTCTATCTTTAGGTGTATCTCCAACTTCAATGATTTTGGCTCCAGCTAACAACTGCATAATCAAACCAGATGTTACAATTGGGGAGATACCCAATTCCATTAAAGTGCCTGTAAGGAAAGGGGAAAGAGGTAAATAATCTTTACTATACACAATACAGATCACCTTGTAAGTGTCCCAGTCCTTAATTACATCTACATACTCAAATGTTAAAGAGCAAATTTTCATTCCTTAAACATTAAATTACTCAAAAACTCTACCAACACAACCTTGCAACAATGCATTAAATAAACATTACGATAAATACTATACAGGATGTAAGTTTCTGTAAATTCTGAAATTAAAATGTTAAAGAAATCTGTTGGGAAAAATCTTCCAGGATTTCTTCCATTATTTTTAAAACTTACACTATACATTTTATTTTAACGCAAAATTAAAAATTACATACCAAGCCCAAAAATTACTTATCTAGCTAATAAAAAAATGACACTTAAAGAGATCTGTCCCTCTTGTAATGCAGTATCTAAAATTACATAGAAAGTCAACTAAAACAATGTAGAATAGTTAGTGGCATGACAATGTTCTTGACATAGTGTGTAGAAAAAAAATAGAAAACAAATAAAAGAAAATCTATAAAAAGGTTAAGAACCAAAGCTCTAGACAGTGATAATAATTCCATTGTCTGTATACATCTCTATTCTGTACATATTTCCGTAATTAGAATAAACATATGGCTCTATAATTATTTACATATTTATCTCTTCTCCCAGGCAATGAGTTTCTTTTATCAAATCCACCCACTCCTTGTGGACTCTAAAAATAGTTTCTACATTTTCAGATCTATTTGATGTCAGCACTAGTACAGAGGCAAAAGAAAAGAAGTACATACCTCTGTTGGATGCAAGAATAACTCTCATCCAGTAGAAAGGATCTGCAGAATCTGATGACATGATTCCAAATAGTGGTATCTATAATATAACAAAAAACATTTTACAAAAATGTATTGTCTAAATTAAGTTTGAACTTACTTTGTAACACATTCACACAATGTTTGCAATCCTTAAAAAAAACAAACATAACCTCTCATATGCTTTAACAAAACAAGTATACCTTAAAGGTAAAGTTTTTTAATGAGAACAAAAACAACAGAAATCATTACTTACAGCATTTCACTAGTAAAATACTCCTACCAGTATGAAGATTTGTTGCACAGCAATGTGAATATACTTAACAGTATTGAACTGTACACTTAAAAGTGGTTAAGATGGTAAATTTTGTACTTAGCACAATTTAAAAAAATACTATCAGTAAACTATAGAATATACCTTACCTTGTCACAGAATAACTATGCAAAGCTATGGGTACTAATGACAGCCAAGGTCACACTCCAAATTAAGACTAAAGATGATATACATAGTAGAAAAATTATGCAGCCACTAAAGACTGTACTTAAGAAGCTTATTACAGAATGAGGAAGTGTTTATGTTATAATATTAAGTATAAAACAGTGGTTGTAACCTGAGGCAACTTTACTCCCAGCCCCCAGCCCTAAAGAACGTCTGGCAATATCTGAAGATATTTTTGGTTGTCACAACTCAAGGGAAGATGCTACTGGCATCTAGCAGGTAGAGGTGAGGGGTGCTGCCAAATATCCTACAACACACAGGACAGCCCTCCACAACGAATACTCACCTGGCCTAAAACTTATTGTCATTGTTGAGAATCTCTGGCATATAAAAGGAAAGGCATAAATTTTGTACATTTAAAGTAAAAGTCTGAGGGAAGAGGGGCATAAGGAACTAAATGGTAATATTAAAAAATACAACAAATAAAAAATATAAGCTAAAAATAAAAGTTCAACACTAAAAAATATGTATAGAAAGTAACAAGGTATAAGTATTTTTTTATACCCTAAACAATGATTATCTTTAGGTGGTGAGATCATGGTTGACTTTTCCTTCTTTATTCTCTTCTGTATTTATCAAAAATTTTCTAAAATAAGCACATAATGTTTCCTATTATATGACCCATGTTTAGGATACAGCACTGGGCCAAACCCCTCTCCCACCACGTGGGAATCAGACACAAAGAAAAATACACTTCCAGTTTTCAGAAACCTTCTCTATATGAAGCTGATTTTTTTTATTATAAAAGATGCTGCCAGCAATTTTAAATATCCTATCTGGTCAACCTAAACCTCTCTGAATATCTGAATTTATTAGCTGGGGTGCAAAACTAAGAAAAACAAGAACTTAAATATCTGAATCATTAGCTGGGAGCAAAACTGATGAAGAAATAAGCATGTATCTACACATACCCTTCAACTAATATGAGAGACAGAGAGGAAGGAAGGTATATAAAAACGAACTAACACTACCAGATAGGCCATATCAAAATATTCTGTAAGTGGGAAATAGTCAGTCAAATTACTTTCCTTCAGTACATGTGGAAGAGAGAGGTTCTGCACCTCCATGGTTAGACTCTATGTGGGATACTGAAGAAATCAGCCAATCTCCTCTAAGAAATGGTGATCCCTCCTTTCCTGTAGTAAACAGGACTATTAAACTCAGTAATTGTACCTATTACTCAGCACTGTACATGAACTCAGGATTGTACATGTGCAAAATCATGTATACTACTCAGTGCTATACATGTACAGACAGAATCATGTACAATACAGTTGGATGACAACAGAAGCTATTTCCTGTGACTCTGTCATAGTTGCAGAGTTCCAGACTTTGCACTATATTATATCTAGTTATTGGTTTCAATCAGACAAAATATAGTATAGTACTTCAGAGAAACAAGAATTTCATGATTTAATGGAAACCCTGAATCAACCAGATGGACAAATAGAAAGTTAGCACTAGGGATTTCCAAAGACAGTGGGAAGTGAAAACCAAGTAAGTTATCTTGGGGTTAAGATGGCAAGTTGCAATTAAATTAAAGAATTTCCGGACTTCCGTCCAAGATGGAGGAGTAGGTGGAAACACTGTACCTCCTCTCACAACCAAGATTAAAAACAACAAATATTTACAAACAATAACACAACCAGAACACAGAAAATTAAACTACGGAAGTCCGACAACCATTCAACCAGACCGACAGTGTCACAACCCGGCGACTACGTTGCCCTGCCCTGGTGAACACCTAAGGCCCCGCCCCTCATACATAACAGGTGCCACCTGACCAAAAATGACTCAAACAGAAGAAAAGCTCAGAGGCCCAGAGCCAATACTTTTAAGCAAGCAAGAGATAGCCAACCTATCAGATGCCCAGTTCAAAGCACTGGTGATCAGGATGCTCACAGAATTGGTTGACTTTGGTCACAAATTAGATGAAAAAAATGAAGGCTATGCTAAGTGAAATGAAGGAAAATGCA
>PVKM010002396.1:0-65459 GCA_004027735.1 Carollia perspicillata | reverse complement strand
TCCTTTCACCCCTCTCCATTTTCTTCTCTGCCCTGCCCCTCTACTCCCTCCAACAACAAACCCCATCAACTCCACCTTGAATATTCCAGGCCTGGCCCCTTCTCCCACCAGCTCTTCCTGCTGTCACAGCACTCTGATTCCTGAGGTGCCTAGAGGTCCTCAGAGAGATGTTGGGTTACCTCTCTGCTTTCTCTCTGTCCTCCCGCAGGCCCCACCTGCCTGACAGACCGGCTGTCCCTGCCTCCCCCATCCTCCCCTCCTCAGGCCTCTGCCCAAAGGCCACCTTCTCCTGATGCCCGAAGTGTGCAAGTTCAACCCCCCACTCTTCTCCTTCCTGGAGTTAAGTGTCTGCACAGCTCTTGACACAGTCCTCCACACTTGATAGCTTATGTGTCCAGTGACTCCTGCCTAGGGGACTGTAAGCTTCAGGACAGGAATAGATTGTCTTTTGTTCCCTGCTGTAGCCCCAGTCCCTAGACCAGCAGCAGGCCCGTAGTGAGTGCTCAATAAATATTTGTTGAATTATTGATTGCATGAAGGAAAATTGCCATAAGCATGTACTTTTCACCTAACAAGCCAAACTGTAAGTGTAAGTGAGCACATGTGTGCATGAAGGCAGGTGGACGTGGAAAAGGGGTCCCAAAAGGAAGCCTTTTGTCCCCCCTGATTAGGCGCAAACCTACCTTCATGCCCTGGTGTGGCTGTCCTGGGGCTGGAGGGCTGAGCTTGGGTGCTTGGCTGAGTCAGTTCCACCCTGAGAATGCAACATTTCACACACACATGAAAACCAGCTTTTAAAAGATCCCTAGACCAGCTTACCAATAACTAATTAAACCCATAGTTTGTCTCAGAAGAGCCTTCCATGGAAGAGTAACCATTATTTGTTGTTGTTAGACAAATGTAGTCTGCGTGCCAGTCAGCTTAAACTTGTGCACGATTGCATTTGTAAGTTGCTGGCTGCATGGCTGTGCCTCCCTTGTCACCCATATGAAATCCATGCCTACACCTAGTTTTCTAGTGAGATTAACCTAATTCTCCATGACTGTGGTCCTCCTCTGCCCCATGTCTCTGTTTCACAACCCACTCTTAGAATAGGAATTATGTTAGAGAACAAGTCTTCAAATGGTAACAAATTGGGGTGGACATTACGTTTTTTTCCATACTATGGTTCTAGTAGTGTCTGGTTGTCTTTAACTTCATTTGAAACAATTTTGTTAGATTGTATTGTGATAGCTGTCATGTCAGTGTGCATTTAAAAAAAACTTATCAAAATGGGTGAATTTTTGTACAGACATCTTAATATTGAAGATGGAAGAAAATACACAACATTTTTGGCATATTATGCTTTATGATTTCAATAAAGATAAAAACACAACTGAAATGCAAAAAAAATTTTTGTTTAGTGTATAGAGAAGGTGCTGTGACTGACTGAATGTGTTGAAAGTGGTTTGTGAAGTTTCTTGGCCAAATAACTCTTTGCTGCGGGGCTGTCTGATGCACTGGAAGATGTTTAGCAGCACCCCTGGCCTCTACCCACTAGAAGCCAATAGTGGGAGACAGCCAACATACTTAAAATATCCAAATCAATAATTACTGATGAAAATGAAAAATGTCTTTTATTTTATGGAAAAAAACATGGACATTTTGACCAACCCAATAACACAAATCCATTGTTTCCTTAATTTGTGACAGAGAGTGTTAGAGTTTGGTTTTATTTTTACCCAAATTTACCTCTGTGAGATTGTTTTTTTTACTTTGGTGCTCAGAAGTATATTAAGAAAAAACATGATTTCCAACAATGAGATGTGAGAAAAGGATGTCATCCTGATTTTAGAGATGAGGAAATGGACAGACACTACATTTTCTTAGT
Organism: Carollia perspicillata; assembly: GCA_004027735.1. Taxonomy (NCBI): domain Eukaryota; kingdom Metazoa; phylum Chordata; class Mammalia; order Chiroptera; family Phyllostomidae; genus Carollia; species Carollia perspicillata. The sequence goes on along the minus strand of PVKM010002396.1, from coordinate 63,589 downwards.
TTCTGCAGAGCCACTTGAGCTATGGTGGTGGTCAAGTTCAAGCTTGGGACCCTCTGCCCTTGTACTCTAGAGGAGTCCCGGGGGCAGCCAGGCCATAAGCACACTCGCAAGTGTGTCAGTCTCTCCAGGAGCCACTTCTTTGCATTTAGTTGTGACTTTGAACTGGAGAAAACTGAAACTTTGACACACGCAAGTTACATTCATTTCCTTTTACTTAAATGGGTCCCCTGCACCGCCACCCTTTCTTAGACCAGAGGTAGACAATGATGAGATGGCATTCCTCACAGGGACTTCTTACAATATTCATCATCACCCGTTCTGTCCTGAGTTTTTGTCACTTTTCTGTTTTAAAAAATGTTCAGGATTATGCCTCATTTTCTATGTTTATCAAACTGGAATTTCTCAGCTCTGTCACCAAGGCCCTATCCCAAGTCGTGAGTCACCAGCTTCATTCCCACCATGTTCCGGTCAGATGTTCCATTTGACTCCGGACAATCTGTCCTGCCAACCCCTCAGCTTGCTGCTTTGTCAGGAAGCTGCGAACAGCACGTCAGTCCTGTCCAAAGGTTAACGCTACAGTTGCTGCTCTCACTTCTCCTCACCTGTGTTTTTTCCTAGAGCGTTATAATATCCACCTGGGTAATCTCCGCTGTGTTCCGCCATCGAGCCTGATTCATGTCTCAGACCTTCCTTGTTGAAAAGCCTCTGCTGACTAACCGCAGACACCTGACCAGATCCTTAACCTAGTTCTCACGGTGCATGGACTTGGGTTCCACCGGAGGGGCGACAGAGGGCGGTTGTGAGGAATCTGGAGCCAGATTTCCTGCTGGGTCAAATCCCAGCTCTGCCACCTCCTGCCTGCGTGACTTCAGGAAAGTCACTTTACCCTGTACCTCAGCCTGTTCATCTACAAAACAGGGGTCAAAATGGCCCCCGGATCCATGGAAATTGAGAGTCAAAGTTCATAGGCTAGTGCATGGCACATACAAAGCGCTATTTCAGTGTTCACTTTGTTCTTCCTTGCTGATAGTCTTTACGGGGGCTGTATTGTGTCCTGTATGGTGCTACATCTACCCGCTGTTGGTTTCTTTGTTTCTGTTCTTCCCTGGAATACTGGCTAAATATGGATTTTTCATTATCTTCTTTACCCTCTTATTTCCTCCTTTTCAGACCTAGACCTGGGACACAGCTCCCACCTAGTTTTTCCTAAGATGGGGTTTCTGTCTTCCTCGGCAGCCGGCTCCTCACAGCAGCGTCAGAGCCTAGCACTAGTGTTCTGTGCCGTCCCTGTAGGTCAGCCTGCTTCTGGGGTCTGCACCCAGCTCCAGCTCCTAGGGATACAGAAGCAGAGCGGTGCACAGCCCTTTCCCTCCTGGTGGCTATGCTTAGGATTGGCACTGTCCCCAGTGTCACGGGGAGAGAGCCCTCACTTGCCCATCAGTGCCCGCCCCAGCCACTCCCCACCCACTTAGCCATTTCCTTTATGATCACTGCTGTCTGCTCCAATTCCTCTGTTTCTTGGTAGCCCAAGTGGCCCTCTTTCTTTTCCTTTTTTCCTAAGTGGGAGGCAGAAGGAACTGGAGCATCGCTTTTTCCCAGGGCTACTATGGCTTCCTGGAAGAGCTGTGATGGTGACCAGGCCCTGGACCACTGCCTGGGGGTCCTCCTTGTGCCGCACCCACCACAGGAACCCTTGCAAAGGTGTAGGGCAAAAAACAGCGGGGTTAATTCCCTTGGCCTTTTCCCCTCCCCAGCCAGGGTCTCTCCTCTCTCTTCTCTTAAAGGGGGTTGAGAAGGGGGTATTCTTTAAGGTCCTTCTCTCAGAAAAAAAAAAACAAACATTATTCTGGGTAGTGAGATAAGCAATAGGTTATTCTCTTTAAGTTCAGGGTCACCTAAAAGAAGGAAAAAGAAGTGGTCATGTTGCAGAACAGAACAGGGGTCTCCCCCAGGACGGTGTACTAATACCGTCCAGACCACCTACTGGGTTCGATTGTCTGCCGCCAATCGGAAAGACATCTCTCAATGACAGGGATCAGTGAAAAGGAAAAGAACTTATTATTTATTTGAAATACAAACTAAGGTTCTCCACAAATGCACACAGTCCTCCTGGCACCCTCCACATGGCAAAAGGGAGCACTTCCAAAGCCTCGTGGTCCTGACTCTCACCCAAGCTGCGTGGTCCCAACCAAGACACCAAAGCCTTGTGGTCCTAAACAGATGCGTGATCCCCAAAAGAGATGCCCAATGGCTGCCACACCTCCATTTAAATCCCAGCGCCAGTCTTCCTCTGCAGCCCCATTTCCAGCTCCTCCCACAATTGGCCAGAGCTGCCAGCATTCTGGGCAGGTGTAGCCCTTTCTTGTGGAGCCAATTATCTCGAAGCTCTCCTGGACCCTATTACAAATCCCTATTTGGGGCTCCCCTCTTGGCTGCACCCTGTTACAGTCAGACATAAAATGGCATTGTTTCTTTTGTCTTCTTCTCAAGGGATTATTACTATCAGGTTGAACCAAAATTGCTGATCTTTGGCCAATTTCAGCCCACAAGATGGCAGTTTTGTACAGTTCAGCCAGCCTAACACGTTCTCACTGGTTGGCCCTCAAAGCACGGTGGGGCAGCTCATCCTAATTCGCCAACTTGGCAGTGAGACCAGATGGGAGCAGTTAGCAGTTGTTCTTGCTGCAAAGACCAAGCAAGTTAATCCCCCTGGGTTGAATGTTATTCCTGTCTCTTAAACATCAAAACCCCATGTGTTTATTATTGCACAATCTAAACTGATTTCATGGCGGGGATTCGGTGTCCGTGATGAAGCCTGAAGCTGGCAGTATCAATGATGCAGGAATTGCGTAGTCCTTTTTAACGCAAATTTGTTTTACTTTCTGGTCTTCATGCGTGAAGCCTCCAACAAGGAGACCTGTGAACACAACCACAGACAGTGCTCCCGACACGCCTTCTGCACTGACTACGCAGCGGGCTTCTGCTGCCACTGCCAGTCCAGCTTTTTCGGGAATGGAAAGCACTGTCTGCCGGCAGGTAAGGCGTGCTGGCTCGAGGGGCTGGGGCTGCTGCGTGTGTGTTTCTGCCACTGCCTTGTTTCTAGCTGCCACTGTGAGCTCTGCTTATAGAACTCATGTCTCTGCTACTTGAATCAAAACCCTAGCCACTTGCAGGTGCTCAATACCTGTTTGAGGAATGAACATGTTCGGTCGAATTTCCCAATTTGAGGGTTAACCACCATGTTTCTTCCTTTCTGCCAGCTCACTAGAGTCAAACTAGACGGGAGAGAGGGAGGATGGGAGGAAAGAGGTTGAAGACAGGTGCATTTTGTACTCAGATGGGTAATTGACTAGAGAATCATGAAAATGGCTAAAGATTGAGTTTTGGGGGTTGCAGTGGAATTGTTTTTTTTTAGCGGGCCATTCCCAGCCTGGGCAATTGTCAAGGTTGACTGGATTTGCTGTTTTTCAGGGGCACCTCTTCGAGTCAATGGGAAGGTGGACGGCCACCTCCGCGTGGACCGTGCACCTGTGACCTTCAGTGACGTGGACCTGCATGCTTACATTGTAAGCAATGACGGCAGAGCCTACACGGCCATCAGTCACATCCCACAGCCCGCGGCCCAGGCCCTTCTCCCCCTCACACCAATTGGAGGCCTCTTTGGCTGGCTCTTTGCTTTAGAGAAACCAGGCTGGAAGAACGGCTTCAGCTTCACAGGTGAGCAGGGCCTCTGAGAGGGCTGACAGTCCCATGGGTCTGGTGGCATTGCTCCTTGGATTTTTGTTCAGTGGAAGAGGACTTTGTTTTTTCAGTGGTCCAGAGCCACAGGTGTATACTTTTCTGTCTGGAGGTAGTTGGGGGTGGTTTGGCCTTGCAGGGCTATTTTTTAAAGATGGTGATTTCTTCAAAATAGCATCTGCTCTAATTTCTTTGTTTCCTGGTAGCACAAAAAACCCTCGTGTTTTAGGGCAGAATAAATGGGAGATGGAAGGAACTGCTGGAACATTGAGTTACCCTGGTCCACTATGGTTTCTTCCAAGTTATCCTGACAAATAGCATGATTCCATTCGGAGCATTTGTGCCTTCTCACACCAAGTTGTTGGAGCTTGTTTGTCAGACTTTGTTTAAATGAGTTGTTCTGTACAGATATGTCCAACTAGGATGCACAACTGGTAGACTGTACATCGTGGGAAAGGGCGTGCCTTTCCCCTTCCCCTACCCCACCACTCTGGCCTATGAGAAAACAGACCAGTGCTGGTCAGACATCATCCAGCACACACATCACCAAGGCTCCTTGTGAAAACGCAGAGTCTCACTCAGTAGCCCGGGGTGGGTTCCGCAGTCCTGTTTTCTTAGCAAGCTCCCGGCAGATGCTCGTGCTGGTGTAAGGATAGCACCCTCCAATAGCAAGCGTGTAGAGGGTCCTTTTGGGCTCCTCACCTCCCCACTTGAAAAAGCTTGGTTTCTAGTAGATTTATCCTATTGCACATAAAATGCTGGGAGAAGAGTTCTTCCCCACCTCCAGCTGCAGAGCTCAACAGCCACGGTAGGGTCTTGCTCTTAATCAAGGTTTGAAGGAAACCTTGAGTCAAAAGTAGATAAGTAAAATAGAATATACCCAGTTACATTTGAATTTCAAATGAACAATGAATAATTTGAATAATTCAGTATGAACATGCCTCACATATTACATGGGACATGCTTATACAAAAAAAAATCATTATTTATCTGACATTGAAATGTAACAGGGTATCCTGTTTTTGTTTGTTTGTCTGTTTTTGCTAAGTCTGGCACTGTTGGAAGGGAAAGGTCAATGATGTCCCCAGGAGTTTCTATCTAACAGAAAACAAGTTCCTATAACGAGAGGTAGTTGGGGGTGGTTTGGCCTTGCAGGGCTGTGTTTTAAAGATGGTGATTTCTTCAAAATGGCATCTGCTCTGATTTCTCTGTTTCCTGGTGTGAGATGTGGCAGGAAAACCCATACTTGAATAGAAAATTTGAGAAACCGATTTAATTAGCAGCTGGCAGCACTTGGTGTTGGGTGTCAGATGCTCTCCTTCGGCACCATTGCCATCAGCAGTAGGAAATGGGAGGTGGACGTACGCACAGGTAATTACTACTGGAAGACGCAAGGCCTCTTTTTATCCCTGTACTGATTTCCCCTGCTCTAGGTGCTACGTTTATCCATGAAATGGAAGTTACTTTCTACCCAGGAAAGGAGAGGGTTCGAATCACTCAGACTGCTGAGGGGCTTGACCCAGAGAACTATCTGAACATTAAGACCAACATTCAAGGCCGGGTGCCTTACATCCCAGCAAATTTCACAGCCCACGTAGCTCCCTACAAGGAGCTTTATCACTACTCAGACTCAGGTATGTGTAACCAGTCTTCACATCTGTAAAATGGGAATAGTACATGTCTCCCAAGATGGTTATGAGAATTAAATGTTGCTACGTAGAATGTCCTTAGACTAGTCTGTGGCACATAAAATAAGCTCAATGTAGTTTTTATTTTTGTTGTTAATATAAAATATATATGGTGTAAATGAGCACAGCGTGAGCTGCTGCACACAAGCATCCTAATGTTCCTACCCAAGGCTTTCAAATAATAATGATGATGATGATGATGATGATGCAGCCAATAACAACCTTGTCTTTGGATGTGGGTAAGGATGCTGCAGTGGTACATAGTTTTTAACCATCCTGCTCTCTAGGCCATGTCAAACTATTGGTCACTGGAATTTATACTCAGCCTTTAGCCTTATTTACGTCTGCTTTAAAGTCACAGAAAGAGATGCTGCACAGTGTTGTAAAATCAGTGCTAGGTTTGCAGTCGGAAGTTAGAAAATCATATCCTGGATCTGCTGCTTAAAATAGGTGAGGAAAAGGTCACTTGTCTAAGAGCCTATTGGTCTCGTCTTTAGAATGAGGATAATAACTCCCTTTCCGGGTACCTGACATGGTGGCGATGTGTGAAGTGATGCATTTCGTAAAGCGCCACCTGGAGGCAGGATACTGCCGCGGTCCCAGCTCTGTCCTGCAACGCAGCAGTTTGCCTTGAGTTGCGCCTTTCCTTGGCTCTTGCTTCTCCTACTGCATGAGGACTGGAAGCCGGGCAAGAGATGTAGGGAAGCGAATGGCTGCTGAGACCTGGACTGTACACAGAATAGTGGATGGCCATCCAGATAACTGGCCTGTACTCCCGACTCCAGGCTCAGCTTGAGAGAAATGACCCCTTCCTTTCCCTGGAACCCTTAGACTTACTCCAGCGCAGGGTGTTGGAAGCGGTCACCTCTGTGTGGTGTAGACGATGGACTGGTTAAAATCTTGGGGTGTAGAGGCAGGCCGCCCTGAGTTTCATTGCCAGTTCTACCACATACCAGCCTTGCATCTTAGACTACTTCTTAACCTCTACAAGGCTCCGTGCCCACAATTGCAGGACTCACCTCACGGGCTGTTGTGAGGAGTAAACAAGGCGGCACATACAGAGCCCTCGGTGCGGGTGGCACGTAGTAGCATTTATTGTTCACATAATGACAGGCAATGATTGGACTGCCCCCCTCTCAGCACTTCGGCTTTGTGTTAGCTCAGGTTCTTGGGATTGCCTTGCAGGTTTCCCCTGTAAACCCGGGAACTTCCCAAGGGAACATGTTCCAGGGATTAAATGGAAAACTGTGTGCAGAAAAATCTACCCTCTGTGAAAATCTCTGTATATAACACATTTCAAATTTACCACCTTGCCTGTACACTGTGTCTGTTGTAGCCGTGACCTCCACGAGTTCCAGAGACTACTCTCTCACCTTTGGTGCCGTCCACCAAATGTTGTCCTACCACATCGACCAGAACATCACTTACCAGGCATGCAGGCACGCCCCCACGCCCCTGGGCATCCCTGTCACCCAGCAGCTGAGTGTGGACCAGGTCTTTGCCCTGTACGATGATGAAGAAAGAGTGCTTAGGTTTGCTGTCGCCAATCAAATTGGCCCTGCTGAAGGTACAGTTTCCTTTTTTGTTGTTCTTGGGCAAAATTACATGTAACCTTTCTAAGTTCCTTTTTGAGTAGCCTCAGAATGATTCGCAGAGGTTACTGAAGGTTGCTGTGCCAGGCTCTCTGTTATGTGCTAGGTGTAAAGATGAATAAAGCAGGGTCCTGTGCTTGAGGTGGAGACGGAGGCAGAAGAAATGGAACTTCTAGAACGGTATCCTTGCCAAGCTCAGGAACAGAGCATAATGCATGAGGCTAGTTTTTGCAACAAGTATGAGCACCGATCTGTACTGGGATACAACTGGGAACAAGGTGGGGCCAAATTAGGAGGGAGAATGATGCTGATGAGTAATTATTATTAATAACTGTGACAAGTACAGGGTGCTATGAGCTTGGTCTGGAGGTTGAGGGAAGATATCCCTAAGGATGTGATAGTTTAGCTAAAACTTAAAAGACGAGAAGGATTTCATCAAATCAAGGTGGGACAAAAATCCAGTGCCTGCAAAAACTAAACAGTATAGACTTGGCATGTATGAAAAACCCACATTTCACATCACACTTAATGTGGAAAGACTGGATGCTGTCCTATAAGATCAGGAATAAGACAAGGATGTCTGCTCTTCTAGTCAACACTGTACTGTTCCAGTCAGGGGCTATAAGGCAAGAAAAAGAGATAAAGGGCACTGGAAAGGAAGAAGTAAAAGTATCTCTATCCTCATACGACATGTTCTTATATGTGGAAAATCTAAGGAATTCACATTAAAAAAAAACAAGTTTAGCAAGGTTGTAAGACACAAGATCAATATACAGGAATTAATCGTGTTTCTATATAGCAGCAATGAGCAAACTGAAAAGGAAATTAAGAAAACAATTCCATTTCAAAAAGAATAAATTATAAAATTTTTAAAACAAGTGCAATATGTTTACATTGGAATCTATAAAAATTTTTGAAAAAAATTAAAGAGGCGCTAAATAAATGGGAAAACACTCCATGTTCACAGATCAAAAAACTCAGTATTGTAAAGACAGCAGTGCTTAAATTGAACTATAGACTCAACACAATCCTGTCATCTGGGTGTTTTGGAGAAACTGACAAGCTAATCCTAAAACTCATATGGAAATTTAAGGAACCCACAAGAGCCAAAATCATCTTGAAAAAGAACAACCAAGTTGGAGAACTCATACTTCCTGATTTCGAAACTCAGAGTTATCAAGACTGTATGGCCTTGGCATAGGACGGACACACAGGTCAATGAAACAGAAGTGGGAATCCAGAAACACACTCATATTTACTGTCGATGGATTTTGACAAGGGTGCCAAGACAGTTTGTTGAGGAGAGAGACTGATCTTTTTTACGAATGGTTCTGGGACAACTACTGAGTATCTGTGTGCAAAAGAATGAAGCTGGACCTCTACACCACACCATGTACAAAATTCACAAATGGGTCAAATACCTTAATGTAAGAGTTAAAATTTTAGAAAAAGTCAAGGGGTGAATTTTTGTGACTTTGAATTTGGCAATAGCTTCTAAGACAATGATACTAAAACCACAAGCAACAAAAGAAAAAATAGATGAGTTCAATGTCATTAAAATTAAAAACTTTTGTGCTTCAGAGGACATTATAAAAAAATTGTAAATCATACTAGTAACAGATTTGAATCTAGAATATGTGAAGAACTCTTACATCTTAACAATAAAAAAAATAACCTAAGTAAAAGGAGGTAAAAATTATGAATAAACATTTCTCTGAAGAAGATATGCGAATGTCCAATGAGCACATAAAAAATGCTCAATGTCATTAAAATCAAATCCACAGAGATAATATTTTACATGAATGTGGATGAATATAGTAAAAAAACAGATAAGTGTTGGTAAGGATGTGGAGAAGCTGAAACCCTCACCCATTGCTGGTGTGAGTATAAAATGACGTATACTGTGGAAAACAGTCTAGTGGTTTCTCAAAAAGTTAAACACAGATTTACAATTTGAGCAATTCTAACCCTCTCTTTATGCTAAAGAGCAATGAAAACATATGTCCCCACAAAAACTTGTACATGAATTTTCATAGCAGTTATTCATAATAGCCAAAAGGTGGAGAAAACCCAAATGTCCATCAGTTGGTGAATGGATTTTTTTTAAAAAGATTTTATTTATTTACTTTTAGAGAGACAGGAAGGGAGGGAGAAAAACAGGAAGAGAAACATTGACTGGTTGCCTCAATATACTTGACGATACGGATGAACTTTGAAGAGATGCTAAGTGAAGGTAACCAGTCATGAAAGACAACATGTCGCGTGATTGCACTTGTATAGAATGTCCGGAATAGGCAAATCCACAGAGACGGAAGGAGAAGAGTGGCTGCCTGGGGCTGAGGAAATCATGGGGAAAGGGGGAGCTGATGGCTAAAGGGTACAAGGTTTCTTTTGGGGGGAGTTACAATGTTCTAAAATTGATTGTGGTGATGGATGGTTGCACAACTCTTCGAATAGACTGATAACAATTTAATCGTGTATTTTTTCCGATTAAAAAAATTTCCGTTTGCGTGGAGTGTGCACTTTAGATGGGTGAATTGTATGGTGTGTGAATAATACCTTAATTTTAAAAAACAGCTGTGGGGAAAAACCATAACTCTAAAGCACTGGTTCTCACACTTTAGTCAGCATTAGCCACACACCTGTTAATTCTTGATAAAAACGAAGATAACAATGTTCCAGGTCTATCAAGGCATCGAAGGACATGAGGAGCCTTGTGTGCATATAGCTAAGTGAAAGAAGCCAGTCTGAAAGGCTGTGTACTGTATGATTCTAACTAAATGACCTTCTAGAAATGGTAAAACTATAGAGATGCTAAAAAGATCAGTGGATGCCAGGTGTTCGAGGTGGGGAGGGGAGGAAAAGGATGGATGGGTGGAGACCACGGGATTTTTAGGGTGGTGAAACTATTCTATATGGCTTATGATGGTGGATACCTAGTATTATACATTTGTCAAAACCTACAGAAAGCACAACACAAAGAGTGAGCCTAATGTAAACTGTGGACTTCAGTTAATACTAATAATCCAATGTTGGTTTACCAGTTACAGCAAATGTACCACACTAATACGATATATTAATAGGAAACTGCAAACTGGGGTGGGAATGGGGTATAGAGTCTGTACTTTCTGCTCAATTATTTTTATAAACCTAAAACTTTACAAGCTTTTCTGTTTAAAAAATAGTCTATTAATTTTTAAAAATGTCCTAGGCAAGCCAGAGGATAAGCCTGTGAAGTCAGGGAACTCTCTAGATAGGCAATGACATCACATCAAGGGGACATTTTCATTCTGAAAGCCACTAGATGATGCTTTACCCTAGAACGCAAGAGGCACGTGAGGGGAAAGAGGATGTCTCCCTCATTCAGTGTTTTATACTGAGACCGCGGAGCCCAGAATCAGTGCCTCGAAAGGGAATTCTGTAACTGACAGGCGATTCTGTGCTGTATCTGCCTCTGGAGGGGAGGGCTCCCTGAGCCTCCTCAGTCTCAATATGCAATTGTCACTTCAGCAACATATCAGGAGATTAAGGTAGGAGGACTAGACTCCTGTGGGACACAGGAGTGACTTGAAATGAGAACCCTGAACTTGCTGGTTTGGGTGGGAGGTTGGTTTGGTTTTAGGAAACTTGGATGGCGCACAGGCATTGGGTGTCCAAAGATGAATTTACAAGGTAGTGAATTAAGAGCATGGAAGTGTCACTTGATTTTAGAGAAACATTTACATCAGAAGGAGAGACTTAAACAAAAACAACTGGGGAAAATATCCTTTAACTTGGAATTCCAGTCTGGCCCTTGGCTGGGTGTAGGCGTTTGATCTGTGAAAACAGCCATCAGCAGAAGGAGCCTCCCAGACTGCAGAGCCTATTGCGATCCCAGAATCATTTAGGAAAAGATTGATCTCTGGGTGGACTTTTCCTAGAGGCATACCAAATGGGAGTAACAAAGGGTCGGAGAAAGCCAGCAAACTGGCAGGTACCAAGTTGCTAATTTGTCTGTAGAATTTTGTATGATTTCCCCTTCCACACCGAGTCTAAGAATAATAGTAATAGCGAAGGATGGATTACTTGGTACCAAGTGCTAAGTACCTTCATGAATTAACTCATTTAATTTCTGCAACAACTTCAACCCAGTAGGGGGATTATAACCCCCTTTTACAGAGATTGCGGTGCAGACAGGAAGTACTTTGCGTGGTCACAGGTAGAAAAGGTGGCAAGCTGGACTCGAACGTAGGCACTGGCTCCAGAGCCCACTCTCAACTCCTCCTTGTGGTCCTGCTGCTCTAGTGGACTCTGCTAGCCTTGGGGCTGCCTCATAATTTAGACCAAATTTTACAAGAGGGACTGTGTATTTTTAACCCTTTTATGCTTGCACCCGCCATAGGAGAAAATGGCAAAAAGAAAACCTCTGTTTCTTTTTTCTCTCCGTGCATAGCAGTATCTTCTTGAGAATTTCTTGCTCTTTCCAGAGGGAGTGATTATCTGGCTGGAATGTCTGTGAAACAGCACAGCTGCCCCCCCTGATGTGGGAGCTCCCGGCTTCCCAGCGACTGGGGTGGGGAGGTGCTGTGGTCTTCCCACTCAGGGCTCCCAGCCACCAGCCCGCCCTCTCCGAGTGTTTGAGCTTCAGTGAGGGTTGGCTGTCTCCTGCCCTTGCTTCTACTTAGGGGCTCCTTCTGGAGAGCAGAGCAGACTTTGGGCAGAGGGCCCCTGCACTGAAGCCAGACGGGCTGTTCCTTTAAGGAAAATCACTCTTCCCTATTTGATTAAATGGGTAAATTAGTTCCAGATCCACTGTCAGGGAGTCAAGCTGTTTAAGAGGGTAAGGGTGAAAGAGAAAATGTCTTAAGAAGGACACTGCTAGTCTTTGCTTACTATAATAGGACACAAGCTAGCAAGCTATAGAGAATGAATAGCCACATGGTTTTAGAAATGTACTTTTAAAATAATGTTTTTGAAAACCAAATTTAGTAAACAGGGCCCCATGCTGGGGAGGACTTTTACACTTGGTTGAATGCTCTGCTGTTGTCTTCTTGAAACTTTAATAGTTTTTGAACAAGGGGCTTGGTCATTCGCACTGAGCTCTGCAAATTACAGTGGCAGGTCCTGTCAGTGAAGTGTATTTCAAATCAGTATCATGTAATTATGGGCATTCTCTCAGTTTCAGGTAGGCCAGTGTATCCTGTCCAAGGCTGCAAGTCAACTTTTGTGCTGCTTTTTTTTTTTTCTTTTTTATGCCTCGCAGGGTGGTAAGCTCTTATATGCACACTAATCTTTGCTGGAATGTGCCACGGCGAAAACTTGATGCTGGAAAGCACTGAACAAGAAGGCTAAGCATTAGTATTTATAAATTAAAACATTTTGAAGCTCACATCCCGCTCTGGCTGGGTAGGCCGGGCATTTTGTACAGAATCTTCTCAAATGTGGAGAAATGATAATGGGGGAGAATCAGGTCTGACATTGGGACTTCAGTGAGGACACGACCCTGTCGTTAACTGGAACACATGCTGGGGACGGACTCAGGAAGTTGGTCTCTACTATTAAACTAACCCAATGACCACAAGCCTAGTGCTGTGCTTATGTCCCATCTGCCAAGAGACCCAGGAGGAGGAAGGAGGGGCATCCCAGGATGTCTGCGTGGTCTGGGGGGCTAGGCTTACACTGGCATGCTTAAGTCCCTTAGGTTTGACAAGTGCTGGAGTCATGTGTTGGTCCTCGTCTCTTGGCAAAGATGCTGTTGCTCCAGCCAGTGTCACTGAGGTGAACCAAGGATAAATCCATGGCCTGCCATATATTTTTTTTCTAGGCCATAATATGAGAATCAATACCATGAGAATATTCCACTGCAGGAACACACTGTGGTGTTTCTTATAAAGCAGATGGTAGGAGTTTACCAGAAAGCAAGGGCGTCCAGCAGGGACTCTGCCAAGGCATCCCAGGTCACAGGAAACTGGAAGAATCCTAGTGTGGGCAGCGCGGCAAGGACTGGGGGGCTGGCCAGGCGTCCTGAAGACCTGGCAGGGAGTCGGTCTATGGGGCAGGCGATAGCAGCAAGCGCTTGGGTCCCCGCTGGGAGTTGCTTTGGGCAGGGCCCACCTACACGAGGGAAGGCTGGTGAGGAGACGTGGGTGAGATAGAAATGGGAGGGGATGCAGAAGGAGGAGGGACTGGAAGTTAAAGCAAGAGGCACTGCCACAGCCCGTCTATAAGAGGCCAAGACGCTGGTTTCTGCGGAAGGGGGAGAGCTGTGAAGAGCAAGGCAGGAGTGTACTAAGCCGGATGTCCAGAAAGGGAATCGGGCACAGAAATCCAAGTGATCGTGACTTAGATGGAGCCCCTCTGGTAGCAGAGACGGCTTGATGTAGGGCCTGGGAGATTTGGGTAGGAATCCCGAAATCTTTCGAATCTAAGATCAAAATTAACCTAGGGATTGAGACAGAGGTAAGACCTCAAGTAAGGAGGGAGAAGGAACACAGTCACTGGGAACTGGGTAGGCCTGCCTGCGGGGAATCGCTTTTCACACACATTGTGTTGGGTATTTATTTTTTTAGTAGTTCTGGTGATATAAATAAGCATTATTTATATTCTCATTTGATACATGAGGAATCAGAGACATAAATGGAAGTGCCCGTGGTTAATGGATTTATCCTGTGTGGGCGTTTGGGGCCCTTTCTGACACGAGCATCTCTGTGTCCTTGGCTTAGACTAGATAACTTTATGAAGTTCCTTTGGTTGTGCTTGTAGCAAAGTGGTGGAAAGCGTGGTCTCTGGAGCCAGACTGCCTGGCTTTTCATCCCGGCTTCCCCCATCTCTTCTGGCTGTGTGCCGTTGGGTGGGCTATTCGGCCTCTCTGCACTGCAGTAAAAACGAAGAGGATGATACATACCTTTCTCGCGGTGCAGTCTCAAGGGTTTAATGGGATGGTACGTAAAGGGTTTAGAATAGTGCCTGGCATATCTTGTATAGTGTTCAATAAGCATTACTATTACGTTCTATCTGGAAATAAAATTATTTATGGCAGACTTCAGATGTTAGCAGTCATCACTACTCAGTGGATGGATGCTTCCATGGCAAGGTTATTCCTAAAAGTAAATAGGGTGAAAATCATTCCTCTTTATTTTGTAAAAGCAAGATTTTCTCATTAATTGAGTTTTGACTTACAGTGAATTTTAGTGAGAAGCTTCCGATTTTAGAAGCAGACATTCGGGGTATCCGTCCTTGCTCTGTGGCTTCCTGGCTTTGGGACTTGGGCAGTCTTTCATGTCTCTTACTTTCCTTACTGGAAAAATTACCAATAATGGGGAAGACAGCCCACCTCATTAAAGAAGTACCCTGAGGCCCTGGCTGGCGTAGCTCAGTGGATTGAGCACGGGCCTATGAACCAAACGATCGCGGTTTGATTCCCAGTCAGGGCACATGCCTGGGTTGCAGGCCAGTTCCCAGCAGGGGACGCACGAGAGGCAACCATACATTGATATTTCTCTCCCTCTCTCCTTCCCTTCCCCTCTAAAGATAAATAAATAAAATCTTAAAAAAAAAAAGAATTACCCTGAGAATCACATGAGATGACAGACCAAAAGCATTTTTAAATAAAAGGATGTACTGGATAATTTTAGTTCCTAGACACAAGCCTACTGTATGCAAGAAAAGGTTAGTTGTATGTAAAGTCGGCAAGAGGAAGCTGTTCTGGAATTTAAAACTACAATGCAAATAATCCATCCTGGCTGTGGGTATTAACCGTTCAGTGAGGTTGCCCCGCGGGCCCCCACAGACAGTGTACAGTCATCTCCAGCAGCTCCTGGATCTCCCTCCTGTGCCGTTCTCTTTAACGACAGCCAGATTTTGCTTTTGTTTTTTATTTCTTCTCCCCACACAGAAGACTCAGCCCCTGCACCAGTGAATCCTTGCTATGATGGGACCCACACGTGTGATTCGACAGCTCAGTGCCGTCCGGGGACAGGCGTAGACTACACCTGCCAGTGTGTGTCCGGGTACCAGGGAGATGGACGGAGCTGTGTGGGTAAGAGCCATACTCTGTGTCCTTCATGGAGTCCTGTAGCCTCCATTTATGAAAGACGAGTGTCTGTCTTCTTAATGATCTCCACTGATCCATGAGGTTAGCAGCTGTTAATCTAAGACAGTGATTTAAGAAGTAAGGTGTATTCTGGTTAGGTTTATAAGGACAGTGTGGAGGGGGAGGGGGGAACTAGGGTCCATTGGTTGTGTTTGTTTCAAAGTGATTTCAGCTGGTTCGGGCTGTGGGCTCAGAATTAGGGCAATGAGAAGACTGTTGAAGCATGAAAGAATGAACTCAAGGTGGAAGATTTTTAACACATTTTCCGAACAGGTTTTTTTGCCAGCTTAATGGATGATAGAAAGGAGAATTATGCTGAGACTGAGCCATCCTTCGATATCTGAGTGGTAAAGGAAGTCTACTCTGCCTTCAACATTGTTGTCCTCACTTGCCCCTAAAGGCCTTCGACAGTGGTGGTTAAGCATAAATGCTGCCCCTCCCCTAGGGGTGCAAGGAAAGCCCCTGCTTCGGCAGGGAGCTGGAAGTCTTTTTACACTTTCTCTCCTGACACCTGACATCCTGTGAAATAGGAGAGAATTCTTCTACAAAAATCTCTAGTTATGCCCTGGCTGAGTGGGTCCCTTGCTTAAAGCATTGTCTCATGAACCAAAAGGTTACGGGTTCAATTCTCAGTCAGGGCACGTGCTTCTTTCTCTGTCTGTCTCCTTCCCTTCCCTGCTCTCTAAAAATCAATAAGCATGTTCTCAGGTGAGGATTAAAAAAAAACACTCCAGTTATTGCCAAACCCCTCAGTGTTTGCACTCCTGAGGGGCCGTAGCCTGCTCTGAGCAGACCCTGGGAGGCTGACGGGACTCTGGTTTTCTGTTGTGGTGCGAGGTCCTCCAAGGAGGTGTCCTGGACTGTGCTTCAGGGAGCTTTAACCTTCCCCAGCTTTTTGGGGACAAGTTTCTTACTTGTGATGCTTTTAGTCTCTTCAGGGACTTTCTCCCTGTTGGTCATTCATAACAGTTACTGTCTGTTCAGACGTCAGTGTCTGTGGGAGGACGGCTGCCTTTCAGGTCTAAGCAGAATTCTAGGGCATAGGCTTGAAGAACAGAAGTAATTGGGTAGCTCTGGGGAGTCCCCTCTCAAAAAATAATCACAAGAGACTGATCTGTGGGTTCTAGAAATACGCCCTGTGTCTCAGGAATTCCTGCTTCCTGTCATTGCCTGGGTTCCCGTTACCATGAGAAGTACTTTCAGCATACGTTTTATGAGTAGCTTTAATTTCCTGCATTTGGCTGGATATTAATTTTCATAGCTTTGGTTTTATAGCCTCTTCTAGGCCCAAGGAACTGGATGGTCACCAGCTTTGCCCAACTGGGAATTCAAACTGTGCTTTAGAAGAGGCAGAGGGCCAAATCTCAGGGGTAATTAAATATGGCAATATAGAACTCAGATTCATTGGACTGGAGATAAGGTTTTTGTTGTTAATTGTTTTCACTCGGTTTATTTTTGGTTAACTGAGGAGCTAGCCAGAAAACTTTGTTTATTTCTAACCTTGCAGATGAATTTGTAACTACATGTGCCTTTGAAGGTGAAAGGAAGCTGAGCATGGGGGCCAATTGCTCATGTGAGCAGAGCCTTTCTGGGTGGCATTAAACTTAGTTGTGTCGAGCAGTCAGGATTTTTTTGGACTTAAGGGAACTAATTTATATTGATGAACCTCCCCCGAGACTGAGGATAAGCAGAATGTTAATTTGCTAATTAGAATGTAAAAGATTCCTGGGCTGTGAACAGAAAGTCTGTGTTGGGTGTGCAGTATGTCTGCTTACTGGTACCTGGGACAGGCCCTTGGTCACGGGAAAGGGGCTGAGAGTGTGGTCACAGCTTGGGTGGCACTGCTAACACTAGAGGAAATTCCATCTCGGTCACTGGAGGTTGGGCAAGGAGCCACATCTGTCCTCAGCCAACTCATGCCAAATTGAGGGCTGTACATCTCCAGCTTCCCAGGTCCGATGTGTCCCTGCCGTGGGCTGTCCCCCACTGCTGCCATGCATATCTTCTGGGATTCCTGTTTTCTAAGTCTCACACTGATCATCCCATCCCCAAATGTGTCATCTCCTGTTTACACATTTTGAAAACAGTTTTGGGTGTCACTGTGGATGTGACTATTTGCAGTGGAGCCTTGATCAAACCTACACCTGTATCATCCTCTTAACTCTGGAAGATTCCCTGTCTTGACAGACACCTTATCTCAACCACCGGGCATTGGTTTTAACAGTTAGACTCTTAGGGAATTTTTTTTCTTTTTTCAGGGGTTGGGGGGCAGAGAATTGCCTTGCTATTTTCAGCATGTGCTTATTTCAGTAAATAAAAGGAATATATGTTGGCTTTTGTTTGAAGTTTTAGGATGTTGTAGTTTTGAGAACTATGAAAATGCTCATGGTACCACAGAGAAAACGTGTGTGTGCGTTTGGGGAGGCAGGGTTCCTGAATTGTTTGCACTTTATGAGCCTGATAAACTTAAATTTTTTTATGTGTTGTTTCAAAACCTCTGATAATAGTAGTTTTCTTATACTATTCTATTTCTTCTAAAAATAGAAAGCAGGGAAATTGCTGATGAACTAGACATCCTAGACTGTAGCGCTGCGGTTAGGCAAGACTTCTTAGATTAGTGCTTCTTAGTTGAAAAAGTATCGGGGGCCTCTCGGGGCTTCTGTGCATCAGTAAGTCAGTGCCACGGGGAGACGGAGCCAACAACGAAAGGGAAAAGCTATTGTTACACACATGTATTGTAGTGTTACTGAAAGGAAGTGACTATAATTTATGGTCTAAAGGTTAGTGCCCAGGTAATAACTTCCTGGACTTCACTGTAGATGACAGCTGCCTGGGACGTGTGCTGCAGGATCTATTTTCCGAGTGACCACACATCTGATTTCTACACTGAACGCCCTAATGGGTTAACTCACATGACCCCGAGCATGTATGGTTAGGCTTGCCTTTCGGTGTCGTGTTTCTGCTCCTGCCCGAAGGTCTTCTGAAGCTGACCCCTCACTGTTGATCTTCGGCACTAAAGGCCAGGTGGAGCGCAGACTGAGTGCGGGGAAGTCATGCTGTCCCTTCCCTCCCCGCCCTCCCTCTGTCCCTGTTCTGACCTCTGCAGATGTTGATGAATGCTTGGAAAACAGATGTCACCCGTCAGCTACCTGCTACAATACCCCCGGCTCCTTCTCCTGCCGCTGCCAACCTGGCTACCATGGGGACGGACTTCAGTGCACACCTGGTGAGGTTTGGAGGTCAGATTAGGCACCGAGAACTCCCAACTCCTCACTCCTGTGTATAATGCACGCCCACGGTTCTGTGCGTATGACACACTGGATTGTTATACCCATGCATAATGTGCATCTTTATTTTTCCCACAACAATTTGAGTACAAACTATGTGTTATACATGGCAAAAGACAGTCTTTTTCTACAGCACTTCAGCCCGCTCTCGATTTATCCAGGCCTAAGGCTGTAGTTAGCAGATCTTCAGGCTCTGGATCGTTCCCTCAGTTACCACCAGCTGCTTGGGTTTCTGATAGTTCACTGGCTGTTGGCTTTCTGGGAGGCCTGGAATGTGACCCATCTGGTGTCCTGCCTAGTAGCAGTTCTGGGTAACTGCCCTAGTGATCTGCTTTGCCTCAGTAAGTGCGATTTGGAAGAGGCATTGAGCTTAAGTTTACTCAACAGGAGTCATGTGCACTGGTGAGCAGGGAGCAAGCTCCCATGTGACTGCTCTGGAACTTGGGCAGCACGGTGCAATCTAGCGATGGCCGGTGACCTGGAGCTTCTCAGACGTAAACTCTGGACTGCAGGGGATGGACAGAGCTTGACTTGTTTTCTCCAGAGTCTTGTGGGGGTGTTTGGACAGAAGGCACACTTGCTCTTCATTTTATTCAGACAGCAATAGGAGCTGGAGGGCTGAGGGGAGGGGTCGTTTTAGAGTATAGTTTGCCTAGGGACTTACTGGGTAAACTGTGAGACTTAGGAAGATATTAGGTAGTTAGTAGCGTAGCTAAAATAAGAACCCAGGACTCTAAAGTGCCAGTAATTTGCTCATTTTCCCACATTATGCTGCCTTCCAATTATAGAAGAAAAAACCTCAGATAGGAGACCTTGAGGTTGGCTCGTAATACTGTCTGGGTTGCAATGCCTTCTGTCCCTGCTTTGTGTCTCCTCTGCCCCTGCCCTGGAAGATGCCACGTCAGGACTGAAAACCTGTGAACGTCAGCAGCGCGATGCCCAGGCTCAGCATGCCTACCCTGGCGCCAGGGTCCACATCCCCCAGTGCGATGAGCAGGGCCACTTCCTGCCGCTGCAGTGTCATGGCGGCACCGGCTTCTGCTGGTGCGTGAGCCCTGATGGACATGAAGTCCCTGGTACCCAGACACCACCTGGCTCTAATCCGCCTCACTGTGGACCACCAGGTGAGCCAGTCTGGAAAGAAACCTTGTGCCTGGTGAGGCCTGGGGCTTGTGTAGCAGAATGGTACAGGCTGTGGGGTAGGTTATAACCCCTGCCCAGACCATGCAGACTCAGGGCTGAGCACCATCCTCTTCCTCCTAGGAACACTTGAATGATGTGCACACCTGTGTGCACTTTCACATTATAGGGACATAGAGATGTGTACATGTGACATATGAGATCACTGCCATGCATTGTACTCCAGCCTCCTAGACCCTTTTCTAGTTCAGGACTGGAAGTTGAGATTGAGTGTGTAGGTCAGGCTGAGGCCACTGCCCTAGACCTGCTAGGGCAGCTTACAGATATTAGAGCTGGAGGATCTAGCCAGACTGGCTTTTTGTCCAAAAGAAAAACTGCCTTCCCATGTAACTTTAAATCACTTAGCTTTGCCTTCTGAATTGCAGGAAACTGTCCAAAGGCTGTTTTAATACCATTAGGAAAAAGGAAAAAGAAGTATGTCACTGGTGGGTGGGTCCAGCTAGTTTGCCTGAAGCTAACAACCCCAGCCCTCTCTGGCCAGCCCAGCATGTCCGTGGGGGATCACCCTTGTCCACCTGCCTTCGGAAGAGAAGCAGGAACCTGTCTGGTTAGCCCATGTGATCCCAGACACTGATGACAGACGTGCCTGTTATCATCTGAGCACTCCCCATCCAGATGGGGCATGGCTATCGAGTCTCTTTGTGCTAACCACAGGTTGCCAAGGCAGGCTTCTGCTCCTTGCTGAACTGTTCAGAGATGGGAAGAACTTTAAAAAAATAGAGAAGAACTTTATCATGAACCATGTAGGATTGGTATGATGCCATTTTCGCCAAAATAATTTCTGGGTCAATGAGCTTGCTATTCAAAGATCCCTTTTCAGTACTGAAAAAGGTTTCATAAATACTAGCCTTGGCTTTTTATTACCACCAGTTTTGATCCTTTTAATAGGATTAATTGTTATGGCCAGGACATCAGTAATTCTAAGACTCGTGTAGGTAAAAACTGGTAAGGCTTAATCTAGCTGCCCTTGTTTCCACAGTGACATTCCTAGTTCCTATTCTCTGTCCCTCTTTTTAGGAAAAGGTTTTGCATACCCCCTGCCCCCGCAAAAAATGAATACAGAGAAACTCATGCCTACTGTTTTAAAAACCTTGGTTCTAACTCCAGCTGAGATTTGAAGAAATCAGATGGTTGGGAGGTTCCATAGGAGAATGGTTCAGAATTCTATTGTTTATTATGACAAGCATGTGTTAAGGATAGCGATTCAAAAGGGAGCCAATAGAATGAGGAGTTAATGACTAAAAGAGGGTCATGCTCTTCTGGGCAGACTCCTTCCCATGGCCAAGACTTCCCTCTTGGCTGCCGTGTCTGACTAGTCTCATCTGCATAATGGGGTCAGCTTAAAGGAGGAGAGAATACATTCTGCCCATGATTTCAAAATACTTAAAACCTGGCCAACCAGAAACAGAAGAAAAATAATTCCATGGCTGGATTGGGAAGGAGCTACAAATAGTAAAGAATGAGAGGGCTGCCCACGTGTTGAGTGGGGTGTGGCACCCATTTACCAGAAGCTGCCTGTGCTGGGTGTCCTCATTCCAAACAAAGAGATGTTCTTCATTGGGTGGTCCCCCGAACCAAGAATGGATTCCCTGCGTTTGGAATGTGGACCCGCGGCAGTGTTGGGAACTTCTCCAGGGAACAGCCCCCTCCCCCACCCTTGTGACGGACAGCAAGTGTTTGAAGAAGTGGCATTTCCCTCTCTGGGTTCATTGAGACACACCTGGGTGAGGAAGTCAGAGTCTTCCCTTCTCCGTGAGGTCTCAACATGTGCTTCCCATGGGCCATGAGCTGTGGAGACAACCAGAAGGGCATCCGCTTCCCCCAAATCGGGGGAGTCCTGTAGTTGAGCTAGTTGGGTTTGAGCCCCGAGGATCTTGTTCACCATCTCCCTGCTTTCCTAGAGGGATGGTAGGTGCTGGAGCCCAACTGTAGTATTTCCAACTTGGTTCTTCGAAGCTGTTGGAGATTTTGACCAAAGGAATGACATGAAATGACCGGGCTTTGCAGGGACTCTTTCTGGCTGCTGGTTGAGTTTACCTGAAGGAGCAGGAAAGTAGAAGCAGGGAGACTAGTGAGAAGGCTTCTGCAGTAATCCTGGCATGAGGTGATGGGCCTTCGACCAGGATGACAGGGCTGGGCGAGGTGAATGGACACTCGGAGTGCATTTTGAAGGTACTGCTGACATTTCT
Organism: Carollia perspicillata; assembly: GCA_004027735.1. Lineage (NCBI taxonomy): Eukaryota > Metazoa > Chordata > Mammalia > Chiroptera > Phyllostomidae > Carollia > Carollia perspicillata. Next base: position 41,824 of record PVKM010002396.1, on the reverse strand, counting down.
TGGCGTATGGTAGGCGAGAGGAAGAAAGGAGTCTAGGACGATCGGATCTGAGCAATGGAAAGATGCAGGTGCAATCTACTAATAAGCAAAAGTCCAGGGGCCGTTTTTGTTAGTTCTCCCCTGAGACTTGTTACACATCCAGACTTAAAAATCAAGTAGATATTTGGCTGGATGACTCTACATGCCACAGGCTTCGAGTTGCAGGAAATAATAAGGAAGTACTTTCTGTTTCAGTTCCTTTGGGCGATCCTACTGTAGATGGCTGTAAGAGTTATTTCAGCAGGGACAGCAGGGTCCTCTCAGAGATCTGCCGTGTTTGAAACAGAGCCGTGGTGGCCCTGTCAAAGCAGCCTGGGAGAATTGCAGGTAGAGAAGTGCCCTGCAGGAGAAGCTACTGGGAGTTTGTTCGAGCATGGTGGTGAACTAGGAGGGAGGGGAGCGGGGGAGGATGCTGGAGAAAGGGGACAGAGCAACATGGTGGCAAGGTGGAGCCCACAGAAAAAGGTTCGGTTTTGAGGTAATCCTGGGAAGTGTGGCCAGGGGACTACTAGGAACTGGAGTGTCTCCACCGCCACTATGCTCCCATATACTGATTACAGTAAGTTATACTTTCACACAATTTAGTTTTCCAACAGACAGCTACTGAGGGCCACGTAAGTCAGACATTCACTGATGCTTTCTAAGACAAACAGTAGCCAGTCAGCCACAAGATAACCCTCAGATGCAAGTCCTAGACTTTGAAGCAAGTGAGAAAGAATAAATATTGGCTTTAGGCATCATGTAGGGCAGTGAGCCCCACAAGTGTTCTGTTAGCAGAGGCCCTGGGCCTGGGCAGTGTCTGTGTGGGCCTCTCCTGTCTGGAGATCGTCCCCCTTCCCAGGAGGGCAAGTGAGTCCTGCGCCCCTGATCCAACCTCCTCTTGTTCTTTCCTCATGTGGTGGGGCCTTGGTGGCAGGTCCTTCTGGCCTGGGAAGTCAGAGCATGAAGATGGCCTGCTTCTCCTGATTCCTGTGGAGAACTCTACTGCCCTGGTCCGTGCTCAGGGGCTTGGCCGAGGCCTCCCTAATGCACACAAGGATGAGGGCCAGGAGGCCAGGCATGGGGACCTTAAGCTACATGCTGCACTCTGTCCTTGGCTTACAATCAAAGGCTTTTTTTGTCCCATCTGCTCAGCGCCCACCCAGAGGGCCCCAACCGTCTGTGAGCGCTGGAGGGAAAACCTGCTGGAGCACTATGGTGGCACACCCAGGGACGACCAGTATGTGCCCCAGTGCGACGACCTGGGCCACTTCATCCCCATGCAGTGCCATGGGAAGAGTGACTTCTGCTGGTGTGTGGACAAAGACGGCAGAGAGGTGGAGGGCACCCGCTCCCAGACAGGCGTCACCCCTGCATGTAAGCACCCGGGGCGGCTCTCACTCGCCTCAGCTGCATCTGAGGTTTCTCCGCAGGGAGGCTGTGCGAGAAGATGGGCAAACGAGGGGCCAACAGATCCAGCGACAGAAGTCGCTGCTGTGTGGATTTATAATCTGATCCACCCGATATCCCAATTTGGATTTAATGTCTGGTTTTGTCATTAGCAGTTTCCGTAATTAGAACATCTGGAACTCAGTTCAGCATGCAGTTACTCCCCTTCCCCAGCCCAGGGTGAAAGGGGATGTGTGTCACCCTGGGGCCCCGAAGAGAAGCTGACACAACCCTGGCCCTGGGTTTTTTCCCCTTAAAAAGAAAAAAACCCCAAACCCGCTTTGTTCTGAAGGAAATGTGTTGTTTTCCTCCTTACTAATTGGCCGTGATTTACATAATTGATCCTTGAAAAAAACCTAGAAATTAGAATTTAAAGGAACATCTGGAGCACATCTGTCTAGGTTTAAGAACTTTTGATGTTTTTGGAGGCTCTGGTCTGTGGGCAAATAACTTTTCCTCTCCCCCCGCCCCCCCACCTTGTTTCCTTTCCTCTCCGCTCCTCACACTGACCTCCTCTTTCACACGGCAGGTATACCCACAGTTGCTCCACCCTCCGTCTGGCCCGCGCCCCGGCCTGATGTGACCCCTCCGTCTGTGGGCACCTTCCTGATCTATGCCCAGGGCCAGCAGATTGGCTCCTTGCCCCTCAATGGGACCAGGCTTCAGAAGGACACAGCCAAGACCCTGCTGTCACTGCATGTAAAGTGGCTTTCTCCTGTGGGGGCGGAGCTGCATGGGGTCAGATCTGGTGAAGGGCCTGACATGGAGGGCGGTTCTGAAGGATTTCTGGGCTGCAGTCTGTCCCCATGGGCCTGACACCAGCCCCACAGAAAGTGTGGCTGTGTCGCTCGGACTCTGACTGACCTCACTGGTTCATGGGGTTTCGGATATGTGGCAAGGGTATGGGGCATTTCAGAGTTGTCAGGATGCCGAGGCAATATGGTAATCCAAGGGAAAAGCGACAGACTCTTAACCCAAGTCCCCAGGGTTCTTTCAATGCCCAGACATTTCCAGAGACCAGAAATGAAATGACTGGAATAGCTGCAGGGCGTGGTTTCTGTGGTCAGCGGAGAACCCCCAATGGAAATCCTACAATGCCTCACTGGTGCAGCCCTCTCCCCTCCCACTGTGCTTCTTCTCTCAACTTCTCTGGTTCCTTCATAGATGAAGATCTGGGGAGAGTGTGATGCTGGAAAAGGAGTGGATGGGGCTTTCCCTAGGGGATGCTTGCAGCTTCCTGAGCCAGCAGCCTCCCTATTTTCAAGGCACTCCATTTTTGAGGAGGGATTTCTTCTCTAAAATGAAGAAAAGAGAAGGGAGTTCACCAGAAAGGCAGTGACACTTATAATGGAAAATGGTCTGATTCCATTTCCAAACTTTACGCTCCAGGTACTTGCTTATCTATGAGAAAGAATAGCAGTGTCCATATTTACAGTTACTTCTGTTGATGCACTAACTCCTTAGCTGGTTCCAAAAAAGTTTAGAAGCAGCCAGTGTTCAGAAAAAAATGCCTTTCCCTTTTCCTTTTTCTTAAGATTTGAGTTTTTGTGTGTTTTCTTAGCAAACACTAGCATGCTCTTTTTATAAAAGTTTCAGTAAAAGAGGTTGGAACTCAGAAGTTATCACAAGCTAAACATCTATTTAATCCTAGCCACGTCAAATGGCTTCACTGCATTTCTGAACCCGACTCTCATGAGGACAGGGTGGTGGTGGAACTGGAACAGAACTGGAACATGGGCTATAAGTACATTGTGGGGAAATTTACTTAAACTGGGACTTTTTCTCTCAGTAATTCTTAAGTCATTACATGGGTTAATGGATCCCATGACTCCCTGGGTTAATAGAAGCCCGTGTGATGTGTATTCTTGCCCGAGACAGATACTTTTTAGTTTTTGAGTAAAACTGTACTTAACCTTCAGACCCCCACCCTCCTTATAAACTGTTCACTTTTCCGCAGGAGCCAATCCTGCTTGTACAGTGTTTCTTGTACTGATGCCTCTCGCAGAGGCCTAAGGCAGGCCAGCCCCAGGCTTTGTTAGGCAAGCAGGAGCTGGCATGACCTCAGGGACCGTCAGGTGGCCCCTAGATGTTGGCTTTGCACATCTGCTGGGCTTCTCCAAGTAGGAATCTGGGCTGAAAATTGAATGAAGCAAGTACTGTGCAGAGATTTGGAAAGGAGTATCACTGACTCAGCAATTTAAACAAGCCTTTGCAAATTGTTAAGCAATAAGGAACAGGGAGACCTTCCAGCCAGAAGCTGGGTGACCGCCATTCCCCAGTTCCTTAACCCCTCAAACCATCTTTTACCTAGGAGTACAACCGACAAACTGCTTTGCAATGAGAGGTAGAGATGGGGGTGAGGGTGATTGCATCTCACCTAGGGGAGAGATCTCAGTCATATCCCAGAGCAGGGGAGAGTAGATTCTATGTTGGCAAATTCTAGAAAGGTTCATTCAAAAAGTGCCGATAACCTTTTAAAGGAGTCACAGTTTTTACCCAGTAAAATATTAAGGCCTTACTGCCCTGAGATGAACATTTGTCTTCTATCAATGAATGGGCTTTTTTCATGAATTCACTTTTGTTTTTACTGACAACAGTAACAATGCTTATCGAGGGCTTACTGCATATTAATTACATAATTAATTAAATGTAATTATTATATATTAAGCATTTCATAAGCTTCATAAGCACTTATGGTATTAGTTTTTATAGCAGACAAATGAAGTGTAGGTACTGTTATCTTCACTTTAGAAGCGAGGAAACCAAGACAAAGAAAGCTCAAGTACCACAGTCACACAGCTAGTTAAGGGGCGAAGCTTGGCTGGCTCTCATCCAAGAAGTCGGCCTCCATAGCCTACATGTCTGAGCACTCGACTTGGCTGGCCGTAAGACTGGTGTGGAGTTGTTCACTGCAGCCATGCATGAAGCAAGGCAACTGAGCATGCGCTCAGGGGATGCGAGAGTCCTCATTCTTCCAATTCCATGTGTTCATCGACACAGGGCTCCATAGTTGTGGGGATTGACTACGACTGCCGGGAGAGGAAGGTGTACTGGACAGATGTCGCTGGACGGACGATCAGCCGTGCCAGTCTGGAGCCGGGTGCGGAGCCTGAGACAATCATTACCTCAGGTCAGCAGCTTCACCCAGAAGACACAATTTGCATTTCATTTGCTTCTACTAAGTCCAAGATACTTGCCTGTTTTGTGCCAAGGTCTCCCCTCTGTTTTCATGTGACAGGAGGAGGGGTTAAGTTCTTCCTGCATGTCACTTTTTTTTTTAGCTGTACAAAAACAGCCTCTCTATAAACAAACATGGAAGGAATGAGAAGTTGATTCTTACAGTGGGCCCTTTCTATTGCGAATTCAATGGAAAGGGACCACACAGTAGAATGAAGGATGTGGCCATAGTTGATGTGCATAACCCAGTGCTGTGGATGCCTGGGCCATCAGGTTGGTGGGCCGCAAGAATTTTTAAAATGTGTAATACGTGACTATTTAGTCAGGGGCACTCACCTCTTTTCCCTTAGACTGTCAAATAAAAAAATGACAATAGCCAACACAATAGCTGTCCAATGAGAATGAATCAAAATTAAACTTTCTTTTTTGGTCAGATCAGCAAAGATGTATTTTTCGGTGTGCCGCAGAATTGTAGTAGTTGATGTGTGTCATGAGGTGAAAAAGGATGAACATCGCTGGTCTAGAGAAAACTGGAAGTGGCAGGCAAAGTAAAAAAAACAAAACAAAAACATCTCTTCCTCCATTAACCTGATTCCTCCCACTTAGAGACTCTCAGGACTTTATATTTTTTTACTGTTCAAACATAAATCCCTCTGCTCCAGTCTTGCCTTTGTTTGATTTCCAGGTCTGATAAGCCCTGAAGGACTTGCCATCGACCACTTTCGTAGAACGATGTACTGGACGGACAGTGGCCTGGATAAGATAGAGAGGGCCAAGCTGGACGGTTCTGAGCGCAAGGCTCTCTTCCACACAGACCTGGTGAACCCCCGAGCCATCGCTGTGGATCCCATCCAGGGGTCAGCTGGGGTGCCCCGATTCTCCATTACCTGCAGATCCTGATTTAAAGCACTTGGAATTTAATGTGGTGTGGGGAGGGTCAGAACAAAAAGCAAAAAAGCTCAAATGCATTAACAGTATTTACCGGGGATCTACTAGGTGTCAGGCACTGTTCTACTTTTTATCAGATGAGGTATGTCCTGTCTGAGGTTAACACTTGAACAGGACTGAAGTGGGTCTCCTTCAGCAACATATTAGGAAGTCATAGTGTGGAAACCACAGTATGGTTTATGTCATTAATTGGTGAGAGTAATCAAAACTCACACACCCAGCATTTTCTTAGGCCTCACTTTCATTGTAGCAAAAATTGAGGATAAAATGTCCCTTGTCCATAATTGCTAAGGTCATCCATCACCTGGGACATATAATTGGTCAATGTCTCAGTACTTGTTAGAACCAGGGAGGATTTATACCTTGAGAAATTCTTGCCATACTTAATGGGGCTTCTACCAAATGAAATTCCAGAAAAACCCTTCAAGCAGTAAAGAAAACATTCAGCTTAAGTTTCAGCAAAGTGTTTTTGACTCAGAAATACTTAGTGGAAAAAAGTCTCAAAGATGGTTTTGAAATATGAGTTCTTCTACACATTGAGGAATATATACTTTTCTGTATTCCATTTAATTTATCCACAGCAACTTGTACTGGACAGACTGGAATCGAGAAGCTCCTAAAATTGAAATGTCATCTTTAGATGGCGAAAACAGAAGAATTCTGGTGAATCAAGACATTGGGCTACCCAATGGTTTAACCTTTGACCCCTTGTCCAAACTGCTCTGCTGGGCAGATGCAGGTAATACTACTGATGGAACACACACGCACGTCGCTTCATTACAATGGTGCCAGCACTCAACAGATTTTACAACGAAACCAAATCCCATCTTTTAGATCTTCTGGCTTAAATTTGTAACAGCACAGCATATATAATCAACTACTTTGGTATATAAACTTCAAAAGAACACTTTGTAATGAACTTCTTAGTGTTTTAGGGTGTGCATGTGAATCAGGCAGTTAAGTTTCAGGGCTAGTATTACGTCCGACTCATTTCTGTACTGCATGCCATTCCCCCACATGAGCACTTGGGATACTTTTTAAGTTAAAAAGAAACACTACCCACTGTTGGAATGGACAGACTTAGATAGGTGCACAAGAGGTTGCAGGTAGTTTTTCTTTGGCCAGTATTATAAATTTATAAATGTCTGTTCAGCAGTCGGTATGTTACTATGCCCAGGAAATTCTCCGAAAAGTGATGTGGCAGCATGGTTTCCTTCAGTAGCAATTTTGGGTTGCCAGTATGTACATCAACTTTTTCTGTTGTGTGATTTCACTATTAGCACAACTAAAAAGATGCTATACATCTTGTTATAAACTAAAGAATATGAAAAAGGCTGTTCTTGATGAATTAAAAATCTAAATAAAAAGACTATAATGCACATAGATCACTATTATAACCCAGTTGTCCAAACAAGTTTTCTTTAAAGTATTTGAAATTTAAATTCTGGTTCCATAAGAAATGAGAAACTTGGAAATTTTTCACTTCGCTATTGCAAAATCTTCATGATGGACTTCCTTTGCATTGAAAAATATGAGCCATGTTGCCACTCTACTTTTTATTCCTACCTGGAAATACAGTGTTTTTTAAAAAATTAAGGATTTTAGTTAAAATGCAGCATTGGCTATTATACATTACTTACAAAGGGCGCATATCTACCCAAATGTTATGACTTATGATCTAACTCACAGGTGGCAAACACAAGGCCAGTGGGCTGAATCCCGCCCTGCGCCTTGTTTCTGCCCGGTGGCAGCACCGAGCTCTCACTTAACTGTTATGCAGCAGTTACATTTACACAGTCCTAAGGTTACACTTGGCCCTTTGAAGGCAACCATGAGGCTGATGTGGCCCCCAGTGAAAATGTGTTTGACATCCCTAACACTTAAAATTACATCAGCTAAAAAAAAAGTTTATTTAATGCCCTACTTTGGGAGAAACTTGGCCAGATTTGTGTAAATGCAATCCTTTCTTCCAAAAAAGGATTAAGAGTTTGAACTCTATTAAAAAATAGAACGCTATTAAACAAATTAAAAACTGGTAATAGAACAAAAAAATTTCGTTTATAATTTGTAGCACTGTAATAGGAATCAAATATCTATTTCTTATTCTTTCTTTAAGACAGACTCTACCTGCCACTATTATTTTTTGCAAGTCCCCCCTCCCCAAGGTATGGAAGTATCTCACTTGCCTGTTTTGATATTTTCAAAGGAACAAAAAAACTGGAGTGCACACTACCTAATGGAACTGGACGGCGTGTCATTCAAAACAACCTCAACTACCCCTTCAGCATCGTTAGCTATGCAGATCACTTCTACCACACGGACTGGCGCAGGTGAGCTCCACACACGCTGGGTAAGCCCAAAAAGGCAAACTGTTCTGGAGGACACATTTGTTTAACCAAATGTCAGTGACTTTAGTAATGAAGCCCTCTACAGAAGTTTTCACTTTGTTATCTCTTGATTAGTAGATATCATTCAGGTATTACCCAGATATTTAATGGTGTGCTCACATGAGGCTGAAAAGTGGCAGAGCTGCCAGGTCATAAACTACCCAAAAAAGCACGTGCTTTAATCTAAAGCTGATCTTCAGAGAACAAGACTAGCTAAGGGCACCATGAAGTATGTTAGTTAAGAGATTTGAATTGGTTTTTAAAAATGACATTGTGGACTTATTAGTTGCCTATTAGTTCTCCAAAAAGGAATTGGGAAGCATTAAAACAAACGAACATGGGGCTGGCAAAAGTAGGTTTACAGTTGTTTATGTAGAAAAAGACATAGTTTTTTAAAAAGTGTATTTTATTGATTGTGCTATTATTTTTCCCAATTTTTCCACCTTTATCTCCCCTCTGACCCAGCACCCCCCAACCCTCCAGCATCCCCCTAGTTCATGTCTGTGGGTTGTGCATATTAGTTCTTTAAATTGTTTCTTATACCATTTTTGACCTCTCCCCATCTATTTTATGCCTACCAATTATGCTGATTCTTCCCTGTACCTTTTCCTCCCCAGTCCTCCCTTCCCCCTCCCCACTGAAAACCCTCCATGTGATGTCCCTTTCTCTGATTCTGTTCCTGTCCTAGTTGTTTGCTTAGTTTTTGTTTTCGTTGTTTTTCTTTTTGGGTTTGTTGATAGTTGTGAGTTTGCTGTCATTTTACTGTTCATAGTTTTTGACCTTCAATTTCTTAGATGAGTCCCTTTAAAACATTTCATATAATAAGGGTTTGGTGATGATGAACTGCTTTAACTTGATCTTACCTAGGAAGCACTTTATCTGCCCTTCCATTCTAAATGACAGTTTTGCTAGGTAGAGTAATCTTAGATGTAGGTCCTTGCCTTTCATGACTTCAGGTACTTCTTTCCAACCCCTTCTTGCCAGCAAGGTTTCTTTTGAGAAATCAGCTGACAGCCTTATGGGCATTCTCCTTTGCAGGTAACTCTCCTTTCCTCTTGTTGCTTTTAAGGTTCTGTATCTTTAATTTCAGGTAACTTAATGATGCTGTGCCTTGGTGTGTTCCTTTTTGGGCCCAACATCTTTGGGACTCTGGGTTTCCTAGACTTCCTGGAAGTCTGTTTTCTTCACAAGATTGGGGAAGGTTTCCTCCATTATTTGTTCAAATGAGTTTTCAATTTCTTGCTCTTCTCCTGGCACCCCTATAATTTGGATATTGGAATGTTTTAAGTTGTCCCAGAGGTTTCTAAGCTTCTCTTCATTTTTTTGAATTTGTCTCTTTATTCTGTTCCAGTTGGGTGTTTATTTCTTCCTTTTGTTCCAAATTGTTGCTTTGAGTCCTATTTTCCTTCCTGTCACTGTTGGCTCCCTGAATTTTTTGCTTTATTTCACTTTGCATTATCTTTCATTTTTTGACCAAGCTCACTCAGTTCTGTGAGCATTTTGATTACCAGGGATTTGAACTCTCCATCAGATAGGTTGGCTATCTCATTACTTAGCTCCTTTTGGTGTTTTGCTCTGTTCTTTCATTTGGGCCATATTCTTGTCTCCTTGTACCTGTAAGTTGTAAGGGAGAGGGGCCTTAGGTGTTCACCCTGGCAGGGCAACCCTCCTTGCTGCACCTGGGTGCTGCTGCCTGTGCGGAAGGGGCCCGAGAGGGAACAGTGCAGCTCGCCTGCTTGTCTCTAGCCCCACTTCCAATGAACTCCTGTACACGAGACTGGGAGTTTCTCCCACCGCAGCAACCCCCGCTGTAGTCCACAGTCAGCTCAGAGTCTCCGTTTCCCGTTCAGTCAGCCCCACCTGTGTGGTCACCAGCCTCACTGCAGCCAGCCCTGCCCGCCACCGTCCACTGCCTTGCAGGGGTTCTCGCGCTAGCCCTGCCCGCATGTTCTGCCACCACAGGTTCTCTCCATCCGCCCATCTTACAGGTCTGGTTGACTGTTTAATTCCTTGGTTTTCGGAGTTCCATGCAGTTTGATTTTCTGGCACTTCTGGTTGTTTACTGATTTTAGATTGGTTGTTATCCTCCTTTTGGTTGTGCGAGGAAGCAAAGTGTTTCTACCTATGCCTCCATCTTGGCCAGAACTTCTTAGTTCCATATTATGACTATTACAATAGCTTTAACTCAAAAGACTGTCACAATGGCACAGTAAACCTACTTTTGCCCACCCCTGTATAGTGTCTAAACCCTTTACCCCATACCCTGTAATTCTGATTTAATTGGTCTGGCAAGAGGCCCGGGCATCAGTATTTACAGATCCTCATGCGATTCTAACATGCAGCTAGGCCTGAGAAGCACTGATTTGGATGGGTAGATCTCAAATGTAAGCATGGCATCAGAATCATCTGAGGGCTTGTTAAAACCTACTACTGGGTCCTATCCCAGAATTTCTGATTCAGGCCCAAGAATTCACATTTCTACCAAGTTTCCCAGATGATGCTGGTCTGAGGACCACTTTAAGAACCTCTGCTATAGACAAATCTTATGAATCTAAGTGAGTCAAAACTTATTTCGTTGTATTAATTTAAAAAATGTATTCTAGAGGGCTGCAGAGATGATTCTTTATTGAAATGGATGTTTTCTGTCCAACCGTAAATCCCACCTCACTCTTCCTTTCTGTTACCAGAGATGGTGTTATATCAGTCAACAGGGACAGTGGCCAGTTCACTGATGAGTATCTCCCAGAGCAGCGATCTCATCTCTACGGGATAACTGCAGTCTACCCCTACTGCCCAGCAGGTAAACCAACACACTCAAGCTGATCCTTTGGATCAGCAGGGGACAGAAGGACATACTTGGTAACTGATTACCCTTGGCCCGGACACTGGCTGCTGCCACTGACATTGCCACCAGTTGAGACAGCCACGTTGAGCTGGGAAAGTTAACGGCAGACAGACACGTTGAGCTGGGAAAGTTAACGGCCAACACATGGGAGTGACCAGTGTTTACCACCTAAAGTCTACCTAGCTTAAGTATCCACAGAGAAGGTCAGCCTGTTAGGATATTTCCCCTTTAAAAGACTTGCTATTGCAACTCAGTTATAAAATACTCACCTACTGTCCCTTCCCCTGTGTCTCCCCTTACAGGAAGAAAGTAAATATAGCATTGTAAAGGACTTGCGTTTACAACCAGAATCTAGACCCTAAAGAACATTCACTGCAAACAAAGGTGAAGAAAGTAAAAAGGAATTGGCTATTAGAAGTTCTTGCACATACAAGAAGGACATTTTCAGTGCAAAAAAACTAAGTATATTTTGTGAAAAGTTTATACCTCAATCTTTACTACTGTAGTTTTAAAAACAAGTTATTGCAAGTTTTGAAAAGGTTTAATTATTGCTTATTAAAGCAACTTTTTATAAACATTTATATATTTAAAAGGTTAAATTCATCAACTAAGAGCCAATTAGAAATATGTTGAGATCTGATTTTTACTATGGGTTCTTTTTGGTCAAGAAATCAATGCACATATGACCAGTATAAAAATAAGTTCCTAAAGATGATAAACCTTAACATATGAAGAACTGAGGGGAAAGAACCAACTTATTTATAGTTTCCCAAACAAAACTTTGATTTTTTTTTTACCTCTGCATCAGTGCATTTCTATTTATGTTAAAAGGTGCTACAATGTTTCAATTTGTATTTTCTGACTCTGTAAGTCCCTGTATAGAATAACCCACAGAAATACCTGCATTTATAAATACCAAAGATGTATCAGTTCTCAAATTTTCTAGATTACACAATAAAATATTTTAAGTTTTCCTATAATTTTTGAGGATCTGTGTTGTTTCTATAACAAAGTTGGGCATTGGCATGTACCTTAATCACAAAGGAAGAAGATTAATTATACATAAACATAACACAGTCAAAAAAATCCACATTCCCGAACTTTATTAAAGAAAAAGCAATGATGGTAAATCTCTACAACATAGTCAATTTTCTGGGATTCTTCCCTTGAAAATGTGATGTCTGATTTCAAAACACATACCAAGACATACATGGTTCCCAATTGTACTAAGTAGGTGAGAGGCTGAAATCCTAAAATGTTCATCTTCCAACTTTCCCCAGTCTGTGGTCTGTCTTTGGATCGGCAATAATTGCCTGAACAGCTACTATGGCTTCATTAATTTTTGTCTGTAGCTCTCTGAGCTCTTCTATATGTAGCAATCGCAGAATTTGAGCAGCTTCATTAAGAATTGCATCTATTTATAAGAAACATGGCATTAATCATTAACTTTTGTATTTAAGACCATTTATTCACTCATTTCCCCCCAAATGTTCACCAAGTCTCTAAAAGTAGTTTGAATTAAAACAAAATCACTTACCTCCTGTGTCAAAACCAAGGATATGCTTATCTAAAGCAACGGGCAATCCCTTTAAAAAAATGGACAAAATGAGACTACAGTTAAGTATCACATTCTTTTCTCATCCAAAACTGAAAAGCAGCTAGCTAGTCTGTTATTTTAACCCTTTCAGTCACAGTTGCAAGAAGACTGAGAATTCTCTTTACATTTGCATTTTGATGTTTCCCTTACTATAACCAGTTAGGAAACAATGGCCTTTCAGTGTAGTGGGAAGCCAGTTCCATAACCCATGCAAGCCCTGCAGACCAGGCACATGAAACAGCTCCTCTGCTGCCATGCGAGCACTACTGCAGGGCAGTGGTGCTCAGTTTCACGGGCAGTAAGCAGTGGTGTGCAAGGCCAATGGAATAGGACTGCTTTCAATATTACCTTCCTCAGGCAGGTTTATTTCTGAGCACATTAATTTGCCTTTCCGAATTTCACAAATCTAAAATATACACATTTTTTCAGTCAGCATTATTTATCAATTATTTACATATAATTACACTTTTAATAGTCCATTTGAAGTTATTTTGAATAGTCTAGGAAAATGAATAGAATCTAACAACCATTTCCTAACCTTCCAGTCAGCACCTACATCTAGATATAGCAAAGGTGGTGATTATGACTGTGCCAAACTATATGCAGTTCCTAAAACTATTAAGTAAAAATAAAGACAGGAAGTCTAGATGTTCTGATGATTATACTGGTTTAATCATCAGAACCAACTGGTAATGGTTTAAAATTATTACCAGTAGTCACTATATTTTTAATGCTACAAATACTAAGATGTCACTACTCAATCCTTGCATAATATATTAATAAAAACCTACCTAGGCGCCATCTGCTTCGAAATAGTTAATAGTATACCCATTATACAAGTGCAGAGACAAATGGGTATGGAAATTCAGTGAGCGAAACCACAGAGGAGAACTGTACCGAGTAGCATTCTATGTCAGTCTGGTACCACAGGCTCCGTTTTCCCCTTTGTCTGACAAAAGACCAAGGAAGAGCTGGGACTGAAGATGACCACATGCTAGTTATGTATGGTTACAGACAAGAACACAACTAAAAAACTCCACTGTATTGGATTATAGCATGGTATCTTTTGAAGCGACATTAAAACTAAGATCTGTGTTGTGTTAAAAATAAGATTATGTGGAGCATTGAAAATAACACTAAGTTTTACTTTGCAAACAACAGCAGTGATTTGGCTATGCACTTACTTGCACTGCCTTCCAAATCAAAGGCATAGTTTTACTGAATCAATGAATTTATTATGCCAGAACAATTTACTGCCTGTTCTATAATGTGGGAGAAGCAGGCTGATCTCTACCCCAATTTCCAGTGGCTGGATTCATGCATAATTAATAAGCCAGTAAGAACCTTTAAAAGAAACCAAGTGTCTTTCAGAGGGGAACTACATTTCCCTGGCATTAATAACCTTTTAACACTGCTGAGCTTTGCTAAAGACAGGGTAAGAGGAGATAAATGACACTGGGGAATTGGGGAGAGGCAAAAAGGATCAGGGTCCAGAGTGGTGGCTGTACCAAAGGCACTCAATCACTGCAACACCTACATAGCAGGAAGGGGCATTAGCAGATATCCACAGCTGCTGCTAACTCATGGGGACATTCTCTGTATTGCCCCATAGTTAATGAGACTTCAGGGACATTTAAATTTCTGGTACAGTTAATCTAAAAACACCCCAGAATTCTTAAGGGAAAGTTAGTTATCATGTGGTTTTTCTCATTCTACAAAGCCGGATGGAAAGGTAAGTCTCAGTCACCTGTACCCTGAACCTTACGCTCTAACAGCCCTTCTATCGCCCCTTCACCTGGCACATCAGTTAGCTCATGAAAACCACCTCACATGGCCCCTTCCTCACACACTGCGAGAGCAGAGGCTCTTGCATCAGATTGCCTAAGCCCAACCATTTATCAACTAGATGACCTTATGCAATTGGTGTGTGTTTTATGCTAGGAAATAGAAAAGATAAACTGAGAAGAGATTTCTCTGAAGAAACAAAAGAGCAAGGATAGGATTTAAGTCGAAAAGAAAATTATTAACAGAGAAGGTGTGTCCTGTTTCCCAGCAGTTAGTCAAAATAACCCAGTCCATTTCACATTCAATCCCCTTCCTAAAACAAGAAAACTATCCTTTCACTGGGCAGGTCTAACACAGAATAGGTATCTTATGCAGATATACGCAAAGTTTAAACTCATGACAATTCCAGAAGAAACTTTCACTAATTACTTTAGACTTTATTTTTTTTAAAAAAACCACACATACCTCTTTTGTTTGATTTGCTTTAGCAATTGCATCCTGTGTCAGGCGCTCCTGGACCAAAATGCGAATTGCCTAAGAAACCCCAAAAATACTGTCTTTAGTTTTCATCGGCTGTTTGTCATCTTTTCTTCTGTGTCTAGATAATAAGGATGCCCAGTCTGATGAAGTTAGAATTACCTAGTTCATTAACAACTCCTCATTTCAAACAAAAAACAAAACTGATATGTACTAAAAGTTCTCACATTTAATATTTAACAATATGGAATGATGTTTAACACAACACCTTTGAACAGGTAACTTATATACGTGGTAAAAAAATACATACTATTTTAAATAAAGATGGATACATGGTAAAAAGCTGCATCTCCTTCCCATCCAAGCCTCAGCCATCCTTCCAGATGACAGTTACCAGATCCTTAGTCAATAACAAGCACACTGAAGCAAACATGCAATCTCTGATGCAAGGGCAGCACATCATACATACTGTCCTTGCTTTTTTCACTTAATTATAGTAAACTGTTTTCAGATCTTTCATAGAACACACTGCTTTTTCCATCACCAAAGCATTACATTATGGCAGACACAAGTGCATGTGTGCACCTGCACAAACTCAAAAAAAGATCTTTTAATGGAATTTTAATTGATGACAATGAGAAATCAAAAATAAGTGTGAAAACTGGAAAAAAAATTTAAAAATTAAAAAAAATCTTATTGATTCTAGAGCAAGGGGAGGGAAGTGAGAAATGGAGAGAAATGTGGGTGTGAGAGAGAAACATCAACTGGTTGCCTTCTGCACACGACCTGACCAGGGACCCAACCCATAACCCAGGCATGTGCCCTGACCAGGTCCGTTGGTGACCTTTCAGTTTGCAGGATGATGCCTAACCAACAGCCACACTGGTCAGGGCTGGGAAATTTTTTTAAATCATAAAAACAAACCAAATGCTACATTTGAAAAGAATAAACAATCTTTAACAGTGGTTGCAAATGTAAACAGTCTGTCAAACAGTTAATATACGGATTCTGATACTTGGCAAAACTAGGAAGATGTTCTTCATGTTGCTATGTATTGTCTGATTGCTTCTTAAAATAACTCAAAGGACAATCATGCAGCTAGGATTAGAATTTTATTAAGCTTATGATTATAGCTTTCACTTTTTCCAAATGGGTGTTTAAAGTCTAATGAAAGTATCCCCAAAATGCTAACACTGTCTATTTCTCCTCCCAGTTTATGATTAAAGATGATGTCAAAATTTTAAAATTGTTCTAAAGCAATTTACATAATTGCCTGAGTAAGGAACAAGCCTCTTGAAAGAGCTAAATTTCATTAAAAACAACTTTTTGTCTCTTAATATCCAATGTGATTTGAGAAAATCCAAATTGACATTCAAATTCAGTATACAGAATTATAATAATCTAAGAACAGTTTTCCTTGTTATAACTGCCATTTAATATATAACAGTTCTAAAAGGTACAATGAATTATAGCTTAATCTCTTGAGGGAGAGTGAAACTACTTAATTTACTGCAAAGTAGTTTAAAAGTAATTTATATGCATAAGATGTAGATTTTAATGAGAAACTAACATTTTAATTTCTCATAAAAGTCAGTAATTTCTAAAATAATTTCCAAGTCTGGCATCTTAAGTACCACTCCCCTTCTCCTGACCCCAATGTACTATCACAATTACTTAACATAAATCTTCTGAAGCACCAGCATCTTTTTCCTCTCAGAAATAGGAGACCTCTTTCAGACCACTGGGTGGTTTCCTGAGGTGGAGGTATGAACTGAGGGCCAATCTCAGGTGGGTGGCTTGGAAGGCAAAACATTCATTCTCCTCTCAGAGAGATTTTGGAGTATGTTTTTTTCACCAAATCCACCATTACTAAATTTGGCATTATCGCTATCGTAATGAATACATACCAGAATCTTTAAAAGGACTGATTAAACATAAATGAGGTGATACAGGAAAAAGAATGAACCGCAAGGTTAGATTTTAATGCCTACATTAAAATCCCGGCTCTATCATTGTTTGTCATCTTGCACATTCATTCTCTTTAAGTATGTTTCTTCCTATATATATCAAAAAGACAGATATTAGCATCCACCTCTATGACTGTTGGGAGGATTGAATAAAAGCATCTTTGCAAACAGATTTAAGCACAGTGGCAGACACACAGTAAACACGCCTTGAAACTGTTATTAGGTAATCTAAAACAGGTGAAATCTGCTTTATGTCCCACATTCCTCCGAAGTTTAGTCATTCAATCATAAATTTAAATATCAAAAATAGCTAATTTTTTGAAAATGAGGTTTAAAAAATACATACAGAGTTTCTGTCAAGAATCAAGAATATGAAGCTCACCTTAAGCATTACCAGGTAATCATCATGGCGCTGTATCTGAAGAAGGTTAGCCAGAGCCATTACGCCAGCCTTGAAATCAGGGTTACTTACTAGGGAAGAGTAAAATGGAAACTCAGAACTCTGCGAACATGTAATTAGGCACATATGTAAACTTACAAAAAGGATTTTGAATTTTCCAGTAACAAATCCTAATTTTTGAAACTGGGGTTGACAGCAGTACAGGGGTATCAATAACTAAGTAAAGATGAGACCTATAGCTTTCTTATTAATCAGCCAAACTAAACAATTCAATAAACAGCTAAATTAACTCACATTAGATTTGCCCGATAACTTTTTCTGCAAGGCCCATTTATGCAGCACTTTTAATTAACATTTCTTCCCAAGGCTATTAACTTTAATACACAGATCCCTTCAATGGACAGTTTTCCCAAAACCTTTTCTCTAAGCAGCAGCTCTTGAGCGTCCAAGTAGCTTATTAATTCATAAGGATAACTCAAATTATAGCTCACAGTGAATCAGTGAAAGAATTATTTAACATATTATTATAATCTAAGTAATTAGACCTTTTATACTTTGAAAAGGAGACTTATTAAGACAGCTGAGACTTAGAATAATGAAAAATTTTACCGCTTTCTCATAGTGCCACATTAGATTAAAAAAACATGTTATATACCCTGGAAGGCAGACAGTCATCACCATGATTACATACAAATCAAGACCTCCACATTGCTACAAGAGCAAAAGAAGAGCATTTTAACATTCAGATAATCAACTACAAGGAGGGAAAAAGCACATTGTAACTGACAATGAAAAACTTCACAGAGAATAAAATGTCCTTGCAAACGCTGCCTGCATGAAGCAGAAGAGTATCGAGTAAACCCACACCATTCTAGTAGTAGAAAACACTTAAGGAACCAAAAATGTTTATCATTTTTATGAATTTACATAGTCATCTCCCCTTTTCCAAAGGGGATCTTTTCCAAGACCCCAGTGGATGCCTAAAACTGGGATAGTACTGAATCCTATATGAACTATGGTTTTTTTCTATATAAACACATCTTTTCAATTAAAAGCAGCACTTTAGGGCTTCTCTTTGGCATATCCAAATTGCCAGCAACAAGACTCTTGTGTTTTAGGGCCATTGAGGAAAATAAGGGTTACCTGAACATAAGCACTGGGACACCTGCCAGTCAATCTGATACCCCAACCAGCTACCAAGTGATTAGAGAGCATGGGTGTGTATGTTCAACAAAAGCTTTTTATTCACGGACCAGGCAGGATGGTGCAAGGCTTCATCGTGCTACTGAGAATGATGTGCAGTTTAAAATAAATTGTTCTTTTCTGAAATTGTGCATTTAATATTTTGGGGTAGCAGTGACCACAGGTAACTGAAAGCACGGAAAGCAAAACTGCAGATAAGGGGGTCTACTGTACTTACCATCCAAGTTGATCAATGGCTCTGCATTTTTAGCTACATTGTCAGCATTTTTTGTATTATCAGATACCGAGTCCTTGTATTTTTCAGCTGTAAAAATAGGCAAAAATCCAATTTGTAAAACTGGAACTTAAGGTAAAACAAACATTGCTTATTTACTGAATTTGAGCCAAATTGGTTATAAGACAATTCATCCAATTAAAAGTATTTTTGCTATTAAAAATCCAAAAAAAGCAGTGTGAGTATAGCTTTCTAATTAAGATAAAATGATTAGTGAGCACCTTACACAAATATCTTTTCATTAACATCTTTAAAAGTAATACATTTTAAATGTTACCTATGTGTTAGCAGAGAAAATCTGCTTTTACAGCTTCCTCTGGCAGAACAGTAAGATGGTAAATCTAGTTACATGAGATTAAATGCAAACTCACTAAAAAGTTTCTTTCAAAATCTTTTAAATACTGTGCAGAATCCACAATCTTTGCTTTCTAAAAAATCAACACTTCAGCCCTGATTGGTGTGGCTCGGTTGGGCATTGTTCCACAAAGCAAAAGGTCACTGGTTCAATTCTCGGTCAGGGCATATGCCTGGGTTGTGGGTTCAGTCCCTGGTCGGGGTGCATGTGAGAGGCAACTGATCAGTGTTTCTCTATCACATGGATGCTTCTCTCCCTCTCTCTAAAAATAATACAATCTTTAAAAACAGCACAAAAACAATACAGCATCATATACAAACCTCGACCTATTTCACAGAGACTTGAAAGCCAGAATTCCAAAAGTAGAGTTTATAACTTTTACTTGAAAAATATTTAAGAATACACAAAACTTAAGGTCCAAAATGCCATGTGTGGCTATAATGCTTGTATGATATGCAAATGACACAAGACAGAAAACAAGAGTGTTAAAATTTAAACCACACAAGAGTTAGCTTAAGGGAGCTTCCACTGGCCAAATCAGGAACAGTCTATATCTCAAAACACAATACACCATGCCTGTAGGGGACCGGTTTGTTTTAGTCTGGCAAACGTGACTCAGCTCTGTATGGAAAACCTACACAAGTGAAGTGGTAGGCAGGAGCCAGACCTTCAAACTGAGTTTTCCCACAGGAATCAGGCCTAGAAAATGCATAGAGACTGTTATGGATCGCTCTTGCTAAAACTCCATCACCCTAGTCTAAAACAACAAATGTGTATTGTCTGTCTTCAAGGTAATTTCCATAGCCTGTGTGAATTTTCCCAAGGACACAGCTAATCAGCTCAATGCCATTCCCCTCTGCATGTTATTTTTATTTCCTTGATTGTACCTAAAATGTAGACAATAATATTCTATGTAATAGATAATAAATCTTTCTCTGATATAAGACCCAAGAAACACAATAAAAGACTATCTAGGCAAGGGTCGAGGCACTCTCCCCTTGAGAGAGTAGCTGCGCGTTCCCTTTTTCTCCACAGGATTGCTGTTGCCTGTGCATTTAATCTCGTCTTCAGTCACAACAGGCGGACTCTGCTGGCCGGAGTCCGCCACACATGACAAAAAAGATTATGACCTACTGAGTAAAATAAGAATCCACATATCCGAACTGACTGATTTAAATAAACTGGAAAGATAGGAAAGTTCTTTCTTCAGGTAGAAAGCCAACAAATGTAGAAAGAATGACAGAATTAGATAAACATCATTTGGCAATCATGAACTACCTAACTCAGATGAGAATAATTAAAGGAATGCTAAAGCTCAGGGGAAAGTCTGAGGAGCAAAAGCTTAGTGACATCATCTCAAAGTATCTTCCAACAACAGATTTATTACAAAGGGGAAAAATAATAACTTCAGAATAAAGAAACCCTAACCAAGCGATCAGAGTAATAGGACCAGTAATCACACATATCACTGACACATGCCTCCGGGTATCATGCATTTAAAAGAATACAACATCACTTCTGTGTGATTCTTAATAGAAGTACAAAACTTCAATCTTATCAGGAGGAAACATCAGACAAACCCAGACTGAGGATCACTGTATAAAATATACGTCAGTGTCATGAAGCACAAATAAAGACTGAGGAACTTCTCCAGGTTACAGGAGACTAAAGAGACATAACGATGGAATGCAACACATGATCAAGGATTGCATTTTTGTCTTGGTATAAAGAATATTATTGCCCTGGCTGGTGTAGCTCAGTGGATTGAGCGGGGGCCTGCAAACAAAAGGATCACGGTTCAATTCCCAGTCAGGGCACACGCCTGGGTTGCAGGCCATTTCCCAGCAGGGGATGCACGAGAGGCAACCATACATTGATGTTTCTCTCCCTCTCTCCTTCCCCTCCCCTCTAAAGATAAATAAATAAATAAATTTTTAAAAAGGAATATTATTGAGACAACTGGTAAAATGTGAATAACATTTTACCTATAGAGAAGACTACTGAATCTAAGTTAATCTCCTGATTTTGATAACTGTCTTGTTATGTACATTTAGGAAATGTGCATTAAAATACTTATGGGTAAAGGAAATTGCCTAAAATTTAGTATCAAATGGTTTAGAAAAAATTATGTATGCATTATATATAGAGAAGGACAAGGTAAATGAATTAAACATTAATATTTGCGAAATATGGGTATAAGCAAATTCTTTGTAGTATTATTATACTTTTTCTATAAATCTAAAATGATGTCAAAGAAGTTAAAAAAGTCAGATTTTAATCACTCTGACGAGCTAGCAACATGCTATAAAACTATTAAAGCACAATAAAAATTCACAATGGTTTCATCAAAGAATAAACTTTTAAATAACTTAAAAGTCAAGACTGCCAACATGTAAATGTAAAACCACAAAAGAACAACAGTGCCTTCTACTGATAAGAGACAGTATTGCTACTTTAGCCCTTTTCCCAAAAAGTCTGTTCTCACAAATTCAGTCTGAATTTTAAGACTACACAAAAACTTGTTTTCTGCTTTAGACTGTTAATGTAGTTTTGCTATCATTTACTTTTCAACTATAGTTCGACTAAAATTTCAAATAAAATTCAACTATAAATTTCAGTATCAAAAATTTATTTTAGATACAACCTCAGTCTATTATCTTATTAATTTAAAAATACCATGCTATTACTGAGAAATAATTGTACTTCAGAGATACAGTAAGTTGTAGGGATATATGATCATATGGTACCCACAGTTACTGGTACCCAGGCAACCTAAGCTGAAATTATAAAAATGGGACAAATGGAATAAATAAAACAAATATATTTGAGATGTGACTAAAATTTCATTTGGGAATAGCTGAAAAACCACAATAAAGACTTTCCTACAATTCAACTAATGTGACCAAGGTTTATGATTGTTAACACTTACGCATAAATATTTTCTTTTTAAACCAAATTTCAAATTAAAAAAAAAAAGCCTGGAGCTTTTCTTAACATTTCTGCCATAGGTTTCTGAAATATAAGTCTGAAGGTTGGTTGATGCTCCGTATTAGAATTGTGAACATTCATATACTGCATTTGACAAACATCTCTTAAAGTTGATAAACTCATCTATTATTAGCAAGAAGCTGTACCAGATATACTGTTGCAGACAAAATCATGACCTCCCACTCTTCGCCAAAGAGGCCCATGTTCCCAATCCCTGCAAACTGTGAATGTTAACCTTACACGCAAGAGGGACTTGGCAGATGTGATAATAAATTAAGAACCCTGAAATGAGAGGATTACCCTGTATTATCCAAGTAGGCCCAATGTAATCACAGTAGCCTGATAAGAGGGAGGCAGGATGACTATTACAGATGTGGCAATGGAAATAAGAGTCACAGAAAGACTAAAGATGCTAAGCTGTTAGATTTAACGATCCAGGGGAAAAGTCAAGGAATATAGGCAACCTCCAGGAGGTGAAAAAGACGAAGAAATGGATCTTCCCCTAGAACCTCTAAAAGAACCTGTCAACCACCTGACTTTTAAATGCAGTAAGACAAATGTTCGACTTCCGATCCCCAAGACCATAAAACAGTAAGTCCATGAGTTTGTGGTAATTTGTTACAACAGTAACAAGAAACTAACAGAGATACCATAAAAAACAAAACTGAGCATGGTCTTATAATTTAGTGGGGCAAATAAGACACAAACAAAATGAAAAGGTAGTGAATGACTTAAAACATAGAGTTAAAAGCTATGAATGTTTCAGAAGGAAATGCTAATTGGTATTTGTGCTGGATCTTAAAAGGATGAACAGGATTTAGATGTGTAAAGAATAGAATGAAATGGCACATTAGTAGAAGAAAAATGTAAGACAAGAAATCAAGGGAAGAAAAAAGAGAGATATGAATGGGAACCAGCATTATTCTAGTTTGGCTGGGATATCAAGTATATGAATACTGGCTAAGGAATCTGGTGTTCCTTTTGTAGAAAATGGAAAAGCAATAACTATAATAGGAGGTGTTTTTGGAAACCAAGCATGGCATTCTAAAACAGAGTGATGTTTCAAAAAGTTAGATTGAGAGGCCATGCAGATGAAAATATACAATGATGCTAAGAGACCAAGTATGAAAGACATTACAATAATCTCTGCAGAAAGTGACAAGGGGCTGAAACAGAGTAATAGTACTGGGAATGGAGAACAGATACAACACACACAGGGAAAGATGGATGGAAACAGGGTTGGGAAGAAAAGGGAGAAGTCAAAGAAACCAAAAAGGCTTCAAAAGCAAACGATTAAGAGCACTGGAACTGAGAGTCCCATAACAGAGAACAACATAAAATGCAGAGCATGAAGGTCAGATAAGATCATCGGTTCTTGCATTTACGTGTTAGCAGGCTTTCCAAATGAAATGGTCTAATGAGAGGAAACAAGTTTACTGCAAAAATTTTTTTTTACTGTAGATAGTAATATTCAAAAGCTTGCAATAATACAAATATCTGTAATAAAATAACATTACACATAAGTAATAAATATATTTTGGTCTATAGCATATACTGGCATTAACCACATGTTTGTCTCTTGTGAAATTTCCCACTGCAATCAACATTCTGAAATTCTATCAATTCTCGGACACTAACAACAATTTAAATTGAAAGCCTAAGGTACAGACTATGAAAGATGGCGAATTTACCAAAGTAACACTACTTTGTGAGAAGATATTCAATTAGCCGTCTCCAGAAGACATCATTTCTAAATTCTAATTAAAAAAAAAACACACAACAGAACCCTAAATACCAATGAAAGACAGCACTTTTAATTTTTTATAATAATAAAAAACTAATTTTAGCAAGGAAAATTCTTTCCCAGACAAGCTGGGAGTTGGGGGGCGGTGAGTACTAGATACAGAAGAATGGTTCCCAAAAAAAGTAAGTTCTTAAACAGATGCTGAAAAAGAACATGAGCATATATAAAACTTAAAATGAACCAAAAACACAAGCCAAAGAAACACAATCTGACGTTCCCTACAGTTTTGCACTCCCCACCTTTTCTCTCCTCTCTTTAAAACACACATTCCCCCACAACAAAACATACCATTATCTCCATATTCCAGTCTAACAGCTAAACCAAGAAGCCAGTCAATTGCTTCTTGTCGATCTTGAATCTTGAAAGGACAGTTAACATCTGTGAGATACTGTGAGGGGGAAAAAATTCAGTTTCATTATTGCTATAAAGTCACAGAATCAAAAAATGATCAGGATGAAAGGTATCTTAGTTTGGACCTCAAACAATTCCTTATAACATTTAAGTGTACCACCTTAAATGAAGCGTTTCCATCATGCTTTTTGGAATACTTCTTTTGTGGATTCCAGTCAGGGCACCACTGATATAGAATTACTTCCTCATTTTTTAGATAAGAAAACTGAGGCCTAGAGAGGTCACAACACTTGCCAAGTCACATGAAATAGATCTGGGACCTGTATCTAAAGTTTCTGATTTCAGGTCTCAATACACAGAGTTATTAAATTTGAAAAAACTACAAAAATAAGGATATACTATTAAAGCAATTATTATCTTAACCTTAACTACTATATTATGTAAACGCCATGGAAGATAGTAAGTTATATAACACACGCATACAGTGTAAGCAAACATTTTAAATAAATGGCAGAAACTGTGTATAAAAATTAGTATTATCCTTCAAGTGAGTCTTTTAGGAGCTTGAAATCTAATTCCAGCAACAATGCTGTTACTCAGAACTTAGGGAGCTCGTTTGGGGGATAATTAATCAGCACTTTCAAGCCACGGCTTACTTTCTAACCAAATATTTTATTCCCTGGCTTTAAAAAAAAAAAACAAAACATCCAATTCACAAGATTTTTTCATGAGCTATAAAGTAAATTTACCTTCAAAATTAAAAAATTGCCATATTAAGATATTCAAAAAGTATCTCATGATCTAAATGTAATTTAAAAAGAAGTTACAAATATGCTTTCAAAAATGACATCACTCCAAAGAGACCAATGTGAAGGACAGTATCTATCTGGACGTGTAAGTTCCAATACATCTATCTTTAAGTCATCCTACTTTATGTTACTTTTGGGTGTTTTTCTCAAAATTTTTTTTATATAGCAGTCCTCCATCACCTGCAGAGAATATATTCCAAGACTCTCAGTGGATGCCTGAAATCTCTGATAAAACCAAACCCTACGTATACTACATTTTTCCCTATGCATACATACCTATGATATAATGTATAAATTAGGTAATGTATGAGGTTATCAATAATAAAGTAGAATAATTATAATATACTGTCAGAAAAATTATGTGAATATGGTTTCTCTCTCTCAAAATCTTATATTGTACTTACCCCCCTCTTGTGATGATGTTAAATGATACAATGACTATATGAAATGAAGTGAGATGAATGACATAGGCATTGTGATGTAGAATTAGGCTACCACTGACCTTCTGTCAATGAAGGTTATTTAAACACAAGTACTATGATTCTGTGGCAGCTGACCTGATCACTAAGAGGGCAGACAGTGTGGATACACTGCGGAATGGGATGATTCACCTCCAGAAAAGGGAGGGACATTGTGAGACTTCACCATGATACTCAGAATAGTGCACAATTTAAAATTAATGAATTATTTCTGGAATTTTCCATTTAATATTTACAGACAGTGGTTGACCACAGATAACTGAAACCTCAAAAACAGAATCCACAGAAAAGGGGGGATCACTGTCTTCTCCAAATACCCTTCTACACATGGAACTTTGTGTATAGTCTCGTACTCATGAATTGGCCATAAGAAAGATGTGATATAAACAAATATAAAATCCTGATAACATATTTAAAAATTTTAAGAAGCGTATATAAATTTTCAAAATACTTTTTAAGAGCAAGGGGAAATAATCCAGGAGTAACAACAAAGGCAGCAGAAGCAGTGGAGTAAACATACAGCATTTGCTGTGGGCCAGGCACTCTGTAAACAGGTATATTATAATCACTGATGAACAACACATGCCACCCCTATGATATAGGTATCATTGTTATTCTCATTTACTGATGAGAACACTGAGACACAGAAAGGTCAATAAACTTGCCCACAGTCATAGAGCTAGTGTGTAACTTATACAATCCCCTAATTTGTACAATCTCTGAGACTAAGGAGAAAGTTAGGTACCTAATCACTTTGCTTCAGCAAATGAAAAATTTGGTCTTGTTCATATTTTTTAAAGGGAAATACCTTACTCATTAAAGAGAGTCAATAAAAATGTTTAATGTAAGTAATGATACTGTATAATGATATTGTATAGTGATTTTTATTCTAGATTGGAAACAATTCTTTTTCTGCAAAAGCATTATTAAAATTAAACTAAGTCCATGTAAAAATTATTCTAGCCACAAAAATAAGATAGACTATATGTTTAACTTTATAGAATAAAATAATTTTATATATAATTTTGTATAAGGCATTTTAGGATTATTTCTAATGTATATAAGGTACATGTGTACATTAAATATAACTGTAAACAAAACAATCTTTTTTTTCAAGCATATTGATATCTTATTTTAATTTAAGTATTATTGTTACAATTTTAGTCTAATGCAAAAATTGTTATTTTGGTCATTTTTACCATTTATAGAATATATGTATCTCACTGTTTAAGGAACCTCACAGTGTTTCCAGATACAAATATTTCTAATACTGAAAGCTTGGTAGGAAGACAGAAGATAATTTACTCTAAAAGTGAAAGAAAGTTAAATCCTGAAATCCAGCTCTTTTAACACTGATCATTATTTTTATTTTAAAAGAACAAAGTAAATTTTTGGCTTGTCTGTCTTCACATATTTTTTGAGAAACTCTCTGCACTTTTATTTTACTTTCTAATTCATTACCTTTTCAAAGAACTTGGGCCAATCACTGCTGTGGATGTTTCTTAAATTACCTCTGTCTTCAATCTTGTAGTGTCTGATTTTCTGGTCTTCAAGCCAAACAATAAAGTTTCTAAATTCTGTTTCATCTGCAACAAAAGTACCATATAAATTAGAAGCACTTCATTTGCCACAAATGGTCTTGTGAAATTTTTTAAAACTCCAAAATAAGAAGTTAATTGAGGTGCTCAAAGTAGGAGTTGAAAGTGCAGACTGTGGATCAACAGATTAAACATGTCCTGGCCTACATTCAAACTCTGGTTCCAGATGCTTGATGGCTGTATAAACTTGGGCTAATCACCTAAATTTTCTGTGCCTCAAATTCTTGAGTTACAAAATGGGGTTAATAACAGGACTTACTTTATGGGGTGTTATGAAGATTAAATGAAATAAGATTACGAAGAGTATCTGGCAGATAGTTTTGGCTACGTGTTACTATACTAGTCCTTTGGACAGTGGGATGGGCATGGTTAAATTTATATCAAAATAATAAAGTACAAAAATTAAATGACACAACAGAAAGACACTACTGTCACTGTTACATCACATTAAGTGCACACATAAGGTGCATGTTTGTTTCATTTACTCCTTCCGCACAATTTTGAGGTAGTATCTCCCTTTCACAGATGAGAAAAACTGAGGCTCAAAGATTCAAATCCCGATGTACGCTCTATTGCCACCATTCTTTTTTTGTTAAATACAAGGCAAAAATAGAAAAACAAGATTCTAAAAGTTGATGTACAGGAGATCAACACTATTATCCTGCTTAGAGGTTGTTTTTTCACTTTCAAATTCAAGCGCCCATCACGAAGTCCAGAGAATGCTACAACGGTCTGAGCATCCCTGACGGCACCTGGGTCACTTTCAAACTTACTCCTCTACTACAGGCTAAGAACCTTGGAAGGAAGTACGCAGTGGTGGACAGTAGTTAAGTAACAGTGGGTAGCAAGGTCGATACTTTAAAAAACTTTAAGGCTATAAAATCCCAAACACCTTTGTATTTACAATTCAACCACCCCGTTCATCTGCTATCAAACTTTTTTGCACTATTAGCCCGTTAATTAGCTCATTAGCCCGTTACGATACCGCTTACTACAACAGTGGCGGTCCGTGGCTTCACAACGTAGTAGGGTCTTGATCTCAAACTGCTAGGTGGTTTTTGAGTACCTTCCACGCCCCCCGCCCCCGTCATTTGCTCCTGGCGGCCAGTTAACTCGTCTTCAAACTAAGTGTCTTCCTCAGTTTCCAGCCCTTCGCTAGTCAACAGCAAGTGCTCAAGGTATCGCCCAATTAATCAGAAAAGGTAAGTCAGAAAGCCGATACTTTCCTCTAACGTGCTCGGGGGCTGGGAGAGGGGCGGTGGATGTTTGGAGTTTAGCAAGTGCGGAGAGAGAGAGTGCGGAGGCAGGAGTGGGTGAGGGGGCTCCTGCGCCTAGGCCGGGGTGGGGGGGAGTAGGGGAAGGGGAGAGGAGGAGGAAGAGGGGTGGCGGCGGAAAGCCGAAGAGCCCCGGGGTAGACAAGGCCGCGGAGGACGGTGGTAGGGAGCCGGGCGCCCGGCGGGATCCGTGGCGCGCGGCCAGCCAGGGACCACCGCCTCACCTTTGCAGTTGAAGCCGGCAGGGTTGTGGTAGTCGAGGGCCGTCAGCTTGCGTCGGAACATGGTCCCAGCTTCTCGCTCTAGTCCCCCGAGCCGGGAGAGGAGAGACGAGGAGCGGCCGGAGGCGCAGGGACCGGCGACGCGGCGAGAGGGCGGGCAGGCGCCCGGACGCTCCAAAATGACAGCAGCCTTCACCAATCGTGGCTTAGGAAAGGCGGCAGCCGGCGAAAGCCCACCAACCGTGGCTTCGGCTGGGGAGGCGCAGCCACGTCAGGCACGTTGACGCTCAAATAAACTTTATTGTAAGCTTCCTACTTGTACAATAGGCAGAAAGCCTCTGAGGAGTCAGTTTGCTTAAGTTTTCCTCACCTTCTTCATACAGCGTTCAGAGAATAGTATATGTAGAATTTCTACTATTGGTCATACCACTCATTGGATCATAGAATTAATTACTCTTCAGTATTTTGAGTTCTTTCTTTCTTTCTTTCTTTCTTTCTTTCTTTCTTTCTTTCTTTCTTTCTTTCTTTCTTTCTTTCATTGAATGCCTCCTACATAATAGTTGCTCATCTAATACTGCTAATACAAAGACTTTTAGCAAGGTCCCTTTCAGACTACTTGGGAGTGATCCACAGGTAAACGTACAACCATAATACTATGTGATAGTTGCAAACATCACCAACCATATAGGCTTCATTTCAACAGCTTATAATTAAACTCTGTTTTAGCATTTGTGGGTCATACAAATTAGTAAGATATTTTCACGAAGTTTAAGTATAATGGCAAAATAGACATGTAAGTAGAAACTTATAATCTACAGTTAGGAAGTGATAAATTATGGGAAGTACAAAGTGTACTGTCAGGATACAACTTTAAGGAGGCACTGTTAGACTATGTATTTTCCTATTAAGATGCTTACAGACTGCATCAAGAAAACCAGCTTCCGGAGTGTGTTGCCTTAAAATTTGATCACTGCTGTGGTGTATGCTAGTTTTCTAATTAATGAAATACTAGACAAAAATAAATAAATAAACCTGTCAAGGAAGGGAAACTAATAAAGCAATTGCTTACATGCAACTGTAGATAATATATATATTTTTAGAAGGAGAAAAGCAGCTCTTAAAATTTACTGTCTGGAATTTACCCTTTAATGCAAAAAATTAAGTTGTTTGCTCCTGACCTCGTCTTTCTGTTTCAGAACCCCTAAGTTTTCATCTCTTTGAGACTATCTCTGGTCATCAGCCTTGGCCACCCTCAGGTGTGTGGGAAAGTTAGAAGAGCATTCAGACACACAGAATGCTGAAGGGACCTACCAGTCTTGAGGAGGGGATAAAGCTAGTTTAGAAAAAGAGGTATTACAGATTATGAACATTCGACTTCTCTTTAGTATAAAAAAAAACCCTTCATCTTACTTATTCTGCATTTGAAGAGGTCCTTTGGCCTCTCTTGAATGAAGTGTCGACAAGCAGTGAATCTTAAACAATTCTGTTTCTGAAGAATATGCATTTCAAGAAGGGGTAACCACCTTTTTTAAATCAAATGTCCTGAGCTTCAATCTAATGGTTGGTCAGAGGTATTATAGGTCATTAATCATCTGTGTAATTATTTAACAAAATTACTGGTAACTGTTGTCTGCATGCCAAGCAGTCTTCGAGACACTTTGGATGCATCTGTTAACTTATACACTAAAACCTCTGTTCTTGGAGAGCTTGACACCTGGCGAAGGACAACAAACAGTATAATTATAAGAAGGTAAATTATTTAGTATTTTAGAAGGAGAAAAGTGATGGGGGAAAGTCATAACAAGATAAAAGGAATAGGAGTGGGGCAGTGGAAAATGATGCAGGTTGCAGTTTTAAACCAGGATGGTCAGGTTAGGTCTCATTGAGGAAGTGAAATGCTGAGACCTGAAGGAAGTAAGGAGTAAGCCACGTAAATAAATAGGGGAAGACAGTTCTAGAGACAGCCCTCAGTGCAAACAAGAGATAAGAATGGTTTATATATTTTTAAATAGCTAAAAAATCAAAAGAAGAATATTTCATGACACATGGAAATTTTATGAAATTCAAATTTCAGTGTCCATAAATAAAGTGGAATTGGAACACAGCCATGCCCACTTGCTAACTGGCTGCTTTGTAGCTCACTGGTGCTACAAGGGCAGAAATGAATAGTTGCAAAAGAGACCATCTGGACCACAAAGATTAAATACAGGACTTCAGAAGAACAGTGGTGGCAATTTCACCATTATTATCAAGCCAACACAGTATCAAGCAAGCCAACAAATCAGAGATACAGGTTGTTCTTTGAAGGTTACTTTTACAAATCGCAACATTTTTAAAAAGTTCTGGCAGTTTTACTAGACCCCTTTGTTTAAGTTATTTTTCCAAAGATAATGAATAGAACAGGTTGGTAACACTTAAGAATATACACAAAAGTTTCTATATTGCAGAGAAGAACAAGCTTGATGTTCTAATGAATGTTACCAAATTAACTCTCCATTAAATCAGATCTTTTTTTAACAAGCTGTAAATGCAGACAGAAGCTACATCCTTGGAGCTTCCTAGAGAGAGAACATCTTCATCTCTTTCTGAGGCTTTTTGATAATTATGAAGACGACTCCTCGTCTTGTTCTTCTTTTTCTTCTTCTTGTTCTTCTTTTAGGTCAGGCTCTGGAATTTCATATTTGACATTAAAAGTAAAAAGCAGGCCAGTAGTGCTCAATTTTAATGGTGAGAATGGAATAGGAATCCCCTTAGTCATACCAGAAGCATGAAGCACTCACCTTCCATACTTGATACTGCAGGGGAAAAACTTGCCTGACATTGAAAACAACACAGAGAAAACAGACCCGAAATGTCGTCTTACAAGGGCCTAGATTTAACTCCTCAGATAAGTGAACCAATAAATTCCTTTTGGTGCTTGAGCCCGTTTGGGTTGGGGTTCTGTCACTTACAACTACATTAGTCCTTACATGAGGACAGATTCCAAAGAAAGTTAAAGACAATGATCCACAGAGATGGTGGCACTCAACATGGCTGAGAAGGAAATGATGGGTTCCAGGTGACCTCAGCAATATCACACATCAGAGATTTGAAGAACGGTGGATGCAGGTATAAAAACAGGAGCAGTGGTAGAAGGCACCAGATGGAGAAGCTGAAGAATCAAGTTCCGCACCCGTTGAATTTGAGATGATGGTAGATGTAGTGTAGCACATGAAGGGAACCAGAATATGTCACCCCAAATATGCCTGTGACATAAAAATTATTTTCAGCTGACGGCAATTAGGAAGAAACCAACCCAGGGGGAAAAATCCCCCTTTTTGCCTAAAGGCAGGAAGTAAATATTGATTTTAATAGAGGAATCTGCAAAGAAACCTTGCTTTGTTAGTTTCCTCCCGTATATTTACATTCCCATAGTTTGTGCCCCCGGAAGATCAAAACTGCTCTGTCCTGGATGATTCCACTTGTCCGAGGCACCTAGAGCAGTCCGACTCAGAGACAGAAGGAGAATGCTGGGTGCCGGGAGCTGGGGTGGGGGGAGGGGGGATGAGGTGTTACTGTTTAAAGGGCACACGGTTTCTGTGTTGCCCGGTGAGGAGCTCTGGAAATGGATGGGGTGACGGCTGCATAACGATGTGAACGTACTTCATGCCGTAAACTGTGTACTTAAAAAATGCTTACATTTTTTAAAATGTAAATGTTATGCTATGTTAAATTTTATGCTATGTGTATTTTACCACGGTAAGAAATTTTTAAAAAATACTGCTTTGTCCTGCCGTTTCTCTACACCTGTATTGCTCTTTGTTGAAGATGCTATAGAAGCTGGAATTCTAAGCCTCCATTTTGTGTCTCCCATGTGAGGTGTTCTGCATGCATTAATAAACTCTTTTTCTTTTGTCATTCTTTTTCTTACAGGGACCTCAGCCAAGAACTCAGGGATATAGGGGAACTTATATTTCCTCTGCTACACCTGTAAACACTCCTGAGATTTAGGAATGAGCTTCAGTGATTGGTCCAGACAAGAGATGCCAACTGAGGGGTCATCAGCCTAAAGTTGTAGTTGAAAGTCTCGTGTAGAATGAGCTCCCTGAGAAACCACGGAAAGACCTCGCCTTTGCAGAGTTTATGACCAAATAGGGAGACAGAAAGCAGCAGCAGCAAGGCAAAGGAGGTAGAGAAGATCAGAAAGGACCTACTTTAGACGGGGCGATCGAAGGCCTCTTAGAGGAGGTGACATCCAGAGTGAGTCATAAATGACGTCCAGACGAGAAAGAGGGCAGAGAAACTAGGACAAGGAGAAAGGGTTTTTGGCAGAAAGGGTGTGACAGGGTGGCACTGAAGGCGGACCAGAGGGGTAGGAGGGCAACGGGCGAGGTGTGTGGGCAGGCGCGTGTTCAATGGGGAGGAAGTGATGGTAGAAGAGGGGTGGGTGACAAAGATTCTCTCCAAAACCAAACTCCGGCCAGGCTCCTCGGAGCCATCTTCTCAACTAGGGCTCAGTCTTGGTCTCTAAGGATTTGAACAACCACTGACATGGTTTTAAGCCTGCATCCCTAAGACAACTCTGGTCCCCTTGAAAGTGTCTGCCTGAGAAAACTCAAGGCCGTCAAAAAAATTTACTGTTTGTCCAAGTCATCACTTGAGGACAGTGCCTGTCTCTTGTCTCTAAGGGAAGACAAAATCCTAACATTGAGAGTTGCTAGCAGCCCACAGACACAGCTGGCCACAGACACAGTATAAATTCATTTATACTGACTTGCCCTTTGTAACTTTTCACTTCCCTCACTGTACTAAGCCCTTGTTTGGCCCCCCTCCCTACTCCTTTGTTCACCCTTAAAATTCACCTATACAAATCCAAGTTGAGTTCAGCTCACAATGGACTCTTTTTTTCTACTGCAATAGTGATTACGGATTAAAATCTGTTCTTCCCACTTTACTGCCCAGCTTTATCTTTGACACAGGTCAGCGGGGCCTTAAAGACCATGGCAAAAAGTCTGGGTTTAATTCTCAGTGTAACAAAGAGCTATTGAAGATTTTACCCAGGAGCTGACGAGCAGCGACTTGGGTTTTCAGATCCTTCTGGCTACCGTGTGAAGAACAGAATGCAGCTGGTGAAGAGGAGGCAGCGAGGCCAGTTGGGAGGTTGCTGCAGTGCTTAGGTGAGTGACTGCGTACACTATCTAGACTATTGTAACGTACACGAGAGGGATTAGCTGTTGCCAATTACCTTTTAGTCTCTTTCAGCCACTGCTCTGGGTGATTGAGAGTCACCCCCGAGCACTATTCACCTTCCTATTTTCCACTTATTACTCAGCATTGCTGGAAGAGCTTTATAACCATTTGGATAATTTTCCAATAATAGAAAAATGAATTCTAAGGCTGAGAGAAGGAGCCCATTATTCTTTTTAAAGATTGTATTTATTTTTAAAGAGAGGAGAAGGGAGAGAGAGAGAGAGGGAAACATCAGTGTGTGGTTTTCTCCCATGTGCCCCCTTCTGGGGACCTGGCCTGCAACCCAGGCTTCAAAGCCGTGACCCTCTGGTTCGAAGGCCGGCACTCAGTCCACTCAGCCACACCAGTCAGGAGCCCATTACAGGAAAGGGAGAAATATAACTGCTGTCAGTCAGAACACAAATTTCCCAGCTCTCCCATTGTGACTCTTAATTCAAGTAGATTTTCATATTTTCCAGTGAGATGCTGGCACCCATTCCTCTCCTAGGCGCAGGAAAACATGATAGTTTCCTTATATGCTTTTTCTTTTATGAAGCTCCCTAAAAAAAACATTGTAAAGCCCTGAGCAGTGTGGCTGGGCATCTTCCCTCAAAATGAAAGGTTGCGGGTTCAACTCCCGGTCAGGGCACATGCCTGGATTGTCGCTTTGATCCCCTGGTGGGGGTGCATACAAGAGGCAACCGATCAATGTTTCTCTAGCACGTAGATGTGTCTCTCCCTCTCTCCCTCCTTTCCCCTTTCTCTACAAATATATAAATAAAATCCTTTTAAAAACCTTGTAAATATGCTATTGCATTTGGGATTTAATAATAAAGAGGAAAAACATCTGCTCTTTATACTCATTAACACTCCAACACTTTGTTCCTCTTCAGTGTTCATGTTCGCTAGGCTATTTTTGCTTTAGCTTTGGCAAATGGGAACAGCAGCCACCTCCTGGGGATTTAGTGTTCAGTTGCTAATACTCCGTGCTGGGCGCCCGTGTTACCAATGCCCAGGACCGGCCACCGCTCCCATCCTTTCCTTTCCAGCTGTAATCATGCCATCTCCCTGATGGAGTTGCTGGAACCTGAGGCCGGACCCCATTGGTCCCCCTAAACACTGTGTAGGAATAAATCACTTAGACTGTTAGTGAACATCTGAGTTATTTCCCCAGTGAGTCCAACTTTCCGGCAGCTTTAGCCTTCCGGGCTCAGTGGAGTGTATGTCTCTAAAGCTGCTGCAGTTTTCATGCTCTTTCCTCACAGTCAGAAAACATTTGGAATTTGATCGTCAAAAACCAAGTATAGATCTGCTCCCGATAATGGGCCTGTCTGATAACACCCCTGGGAAATAAAGTGGGTCCCAGCCTGCCTGTTCCAAGCGTTGCCAGAGAAAGTGATACATCATACAACAGCCCACAAATGGAAACCTAATTTCTGCCTTGAACCTCCCTTGTGCACATGATAGAAGCTCAATCACAGGTAGTTTATAATATGATGAGTCGATTTTGATTTCTTTTTCTAGGGCCTACCCCTAAATTTGGGTGGCAGGTGTCCTCATGCCTCGCCCCTGGAATCCCCTGGGACATTCTCATTCTGTTCATTCTGGTTGTTGGTGTGCAAGGCACTGCTGTGCCCACCCCGTGCCCACTGCCAGGTCTCCGGGTTCTCTCTGCTGTGCTGCCCTCAGCTCTTCGGGAACATCGGGGTTTCCCTGCACCATCCAAGTGCCAGGAGCTCCGCTTTCAAGGCCTCTGGGACGCGTGGGACCGCAGCATCGGTCCCCCGCTGCAGCCTGTGAAACTGAGTAACTCGGCCACATCTGCCTGCATCGAAGGCTGAGGACTGCTGGCCCACATGTGGCTCTCAGATGTGCATTGTTTGGTCTGTACTAACTCGTTAAAAATATTAAAACTTAGAGCCAACATATAAATCAGAAGAATTCAGATATTTCAGATCCTCCTCTCAGCCTTTCCTGTCTCCTTGCTTTCTCTGAGCCTACAAATAGGCAACATCGCCTTTAAAAAATCCCCCACAATGTGCTTCGACCTATCACTTTAAGTTTACTTTTTCCATTTCTGCTTCACATTCTGCACTGTATGAAGCTTGAGACTTGACATCCCCTAAACCCCAATGATCCTCGAACCACTAGTGATGAAGGACCAAGTTTAAAATTTCCAATCTGTTACAGACCAATGCTTGTGTAAAATACAATATACAATGTAACAGCAGAAAAATGAAAGAAAAAAGATACATCCAAATGCAAGCTCAATTTTATTCTTAGTTTGAACAGAAAAAAAATCACCCCATCAATTTTCTGTATGTTTTTAAAATACTTACTCTCAGTTTCTGTACTTCACTCATTGTGAATCGGTAACAATTGTACACGACCCAAAGTCAGCAGAAGAAAGGAAACAAAAATCAGAGCAGAATTGAATGAGATAGAGAACAAAAAGACAATAGGAAAAAATTAACATAACAAAGAGCTGTTTTTTTGACAAGAATAATAAAATGGACAAGTTCCTGGCTAAACTCACTAAGGAAAAAAGAGAAAAGACTTACATAAACAAAATCAGAAATGAAAGAAGTCCCAGACATCACAGATATATTGTACAATGAATCATAGTAGAATATGGTGAAAGATTATATGCCACAACATTCAATAACCTGGAAAAAATGGATAAGTTCCTAGAAATATATAACCTTCGTAGACTGAATCATGAAGAACTGGAAAATCTAAACAGACCAATCAACAGTGAGGAAATTGAAACAACCATCAAAAAACCTCCCTCAAAATAAAAGTCCAGGACCAGATGGCTTCACTAGTGAATTCTACAAAACATTCAAAGAAGATTCCATATGAATCTGTCTCAAACTCTTCCAAAAAATTCACTGACACATTTTATGAGGCCAACATAACTCCAGATATTAAAAGCTGGCAAAGATAACACACAGAAAATTACAGACCAATATCTCAGATGAATGCAGATGCAAAATACTAGCAAACTCAATATAACAATACATTAAAAAATAATACATCGCAAATAACAATTGTAAGCATGACCCAAAACAATTCCCAGATTTCTCTGCTTCTGTACCTCTCTTTGTTTGTGCCGTTCCCTCCAGCAGGAGTGGTGTGTCCACTACGGTCCACTCCCTGTGGACACTCCTTGTTTTCCCTCCCCCTCATCATGCTCAACTTCCAAAGACCTCCTGATCCTTCAAGGCCCTTTCAAATGCCACCTTTGCTAGGAGGCGTCTTTCTTGCGATGTGAGCCCCCATGGAGCACAGACTGACTGTCATGCTCTTGGCACTGTACTGTGGTCATTGCGTACCTGTGTCATCCTGCCCCTTCCTGATACTACACTTCCTGAGCTCAAGGACTTTCCCATGGTGCTAACCCAGAGCCTCGGATGTAGTAAGCTTTCCACACACGTAGTACTTCTATTAAAAAAAGCAAGGATGCCACTGGGTTGGTAATGGAGTGGTAGTGGTAGAGGTGGAAACAAAACTCAGGGCTTTGAGTTCTTGGTTGCATTCTCATAAATTATTACAAATTTAGCTCTAAAAGTGAGAGAAGTCAGACAGAGAGAGACAAATACTGTATGACGTCATTTATATGTGGACTCTAAAAGAGCCAAGCTCATAGAAACAGAGAGTAGGATGGTGCTTACCAGGGGTTGGTGGAAGGACTTGAAAAGATGCTGTTTCAGAGTTCAAACCTGCAACTAAGATATATTAAGTTCTAGAGATCTAATGAAGAGAATAATAATTATAGCAATAATACTATATTGTAAACTTCAAAGTTGCTAAGAGACTAGATCTTAATTGTTTTCACCACAAAGAGGAATAATTATATGACATGATTGAGGTGTTAGCTAATCATACTGCAATCAAACCAATACATGTTTTATGCCATCAACTTACACAATGTTACATGTCAATGATATCTCAATTTAAAAAGCAAAACCAAAAATGAAAATAATTTGAGCTCTACATTAAAGAGAACCACTGAGAAATCGGATTAACAAAAGAAAACCACAGCTCTCTTTATTGTTGCCAAATAAAATCTGACAGTCTGAATAGCGTACCTGAATTTGAATGAATGCCTAGGCATGTGGAGGAAGCATATGAAAAAGCGCTGGAATTAGCATCCATATGTTTGTCTCTGACCTTCGTACACTGTCATGCAAGACGTGGGAATTCCTTGTTCTTTTTCTGGCTTAGAAAAGGGGATGGGACAGGGGCTCCAGAAAATCAAGAGCTCCAAATGTGGTCTAATGAAGGGGCTGCTACAGGGTGTTCATCCAGCCTGAGGGAACTGTTCTGGAAAAAGAAGGGCTGGAACACTGAAGCGACCTGCCAGCTTGAGAGGGACATTGAGGACGTATAGAACCTTGACTCCACCTTCAGGGCCACCTTGGAAGTTTAGGGAGGTCAAACCATTTCCAGTTTTTGATGTTGCAAGTTTATTTTTAAAATCAAGCAACATCAAGCCTTGTAAAACTTGTGGTATGAATGAAATGTTTTATACAAAATGAACACTTTTCTCACAGATACACACACACCTGCATATGTAGCCTCACTTGAAAATTAATTTAAAAGTTTGTATGTAAGGCTATTTGGGATTCAGCCAAGATATGGGGATTTGGGTGGGAGGTAGGAAGTCCCACAACTGGTAGCTTATGGCTGATCTTTCTTCCTTCCTGCCCCAGAGATTTTGGACGTTTGCCTCCTAGTCTATCTTGGGAACCATTTGCAGTCACATTCCCTTTACAATCATACATTCCTGGGCAATCACACTCATTCCCATGGTTTTAATTGTCCTGTGGATGCTGATTCTCAGGTCTGTACCATCAGGTCTGGCCTCTGGCCGGAAGTCCAGATCCTTGATTCCAATCTTTGTACCCCAGCGCCCACTGGACATTTTCACTGTGTCCTCTTGGCACTTCAAACTCAATACTTCCGAAAATAAACCTTGCTCCTCCTATTACTTCCTGTTCCCAAATCACACCAAGTCCAGTTCCTTGAGTGTGAGAGGTCTTGGCACACCCACCTTTCTCTAACCTCTCCTCCCCATTTCCCTGTGCTTGGTTCATGTCTACTCATCCCTACGGTGGCGTTTGCCTTACTCTGGAAAGCTACCCCTAAGTCCCCAGAACTATTGGGCCCCTGCTTATACACTTTCATCAAACCCTAATCTGCTCTTCCATTTCACTTATGGTCATGAGTTAGTTAATCACAGACTTCTCCCTTTGATGTCTGTTCTCACTGCTAGAAGATAAGCCGCTTGACTGCAGGGGCCATTTCTGCTTTGTTCACTGCTCTGTCTCAGGGCCTGGTGTGTGGTACCCAGCATATTAGAGTCTCTTAATAAATGCGTGTCAACCAACTAAATACATGAATCATGGCTCTGCTCTGCTTCAAACCCTTCAAGCTGGAATTCTTCAAGATAAAGTCTTACCTTTCAGCATGATGTCTAAGGCCATCTGCATCTGAAGCGTGTCTACATTCCGTCCCATTTTCATTTCATCAGTTCTGTATAGTACAGTGGATAAGACCTGGATTCAGATGGCTTGGGTTCAAATCCCAGGTCTGCCACTTACTAGCTGTGTATCCTTGGGGAAGTTATTAAAGTTTTCTGTGCCTTTCAGTTTCTTGATCTGGTAGATGAGAATAATAATAGCACTTGCCTAGTAGGCTTGTAAAGATTAAAATTAAACTCATATATGCACTAATGTATATTAATTAAACATGTTATACACTACACATGTATTGTAAATATTTGTGTATGTATAACATGTGATCAACATATATAGACATTTATGGTACACATGTATATTAATTCATATGTCCATAAATGCATATGCATGAATATACAAAGAATTTATGCATGTATATAGGGTGTTTATAATGCTGGGCACATAGTATACACTGTATTATTTTCTTTTTAAAAATATTTTATTTATTTTAATTTTAGAGAGAGGGGAAGGGAGGGAGAAAGAGAGGGAGAGAAACATTAGTATGTGGTTATCTCTCAGGCACACCCCCCTGGGGACCTAGCCCACAACCCAGGCATGTGCCCTGACTGGGAATCGAACTGCCAACCCTTTAGTCTGCAGGCTGGCACTCAGTCCACTGAGCCACACCAGCCAGGGCTGTATTATTTTCTTATCGTGCCCTCCCACACGAGCTGCTTGAGCCTCAGTGAGCGAGCATGGGTTTCTGCAGGGCTCCATGACCTCTCCTCTCCACACCTTTGCACTTGCTCCTCTCTCAGCCTAGAAGAGCCTCACGTCCTCCCTTCGCTTGGCTAAGGCTTCCTGGCCTCCAGGACTCAGGTCATCACTTTTGGGGTACCGTGAACCACCCTCTCCAGTTGGTGGTATCAGGTGTCCCTCCACATGTACAGTGTCCCCCCCGGCACCACTACTTCATGTAGTTATTTTTTATCTATCCCCACCCCTAGACTGTGAGCTCCTTGGGTCTTACTGCTTTGTATCCTAAGTGTCCCCCCATGGAGCAGTGCTCAGGAAATATTTGTCAAACAAATGCAATAAAAAAAATCTAAAGGCAGGGCTTGTATATACGTAGGTATGGGTGGGCCAATGACCCCTGTGAAGGGCCTGGGCCACCTACAGGAGAGGAAAGAGGGCCCATGTAGGGCTCTGGTACAATGGGAGAAGCCCCTCTACTTCTTGTAGGGGTGGTGGGAAGGGCCAGAGTGAACAGGTTAGAGGAACATGTCCAACTTTCCAGGGGAGTGTCCTGGGCACATGTTGCTGTTCTTGTCTCTGCAATGCTATATGTTCTAGTCATAGCTTTGCTCTTAATTTGACTGTGATCTTGATCTCTTAAGTTCAGTTTCCTCATCTATAAAACAGGACCCAATTAACTGCCCTAACTAGGACATTTCACAGTATTCACCCCCACGGAAAAACTGACCGCTTGGCTGTGTCTGTTCTGGCTGGGCTGAGTCGGTCCATGCCTCTCATGTTGTTCATTCTGAACGTCTACCCTGACTCCTAACTACATAGTAAGTATACATGTAAGGCTGTTTGTTTCCTTTTTATGCTCGTATTTACTATTGGTCATTTGCATACCACTTTCTGATGTTCCTATATTCGCATTTTATCTATACTACTTCTAAAAAATATTTTTATTTATAACCACTCATAATGATTTTAGCTTTGTCCTAACCAAGAATGTTTTTAAAAATCATGAATTTGATAGGCAAGTGGTACTTTTCAATACACATGCGAGTGTATATGTAATTGTTACGAAGAATAACGCTCATCTTTGTTCAGTCATCTTGGGGATCTCACAGACCAGGCGTTCACAAATCACGACCCCTGGACCAGCAGCCCCAGCAGCACCTGGGAACTTGTAGAAGCGAACTTTCTCCCGCTCCTCCCCAGACCCACTGAATCTAAGACTCTGAGGGTGGGGTGAGCAGTCTGTGTTGTGACAAGCGCTCCAGAAGGTGTGTTCAAGACTGAACACAGCTGTCGGAGAACTCGGGGGCTCCCAAGAGCTGACCTCTGGTACGCAGAAGAGTTCCCAGCCCAGACCCTTTCCTGAACCTTGGCTCGGCCCCGCCTCCCTTCAGGATGTTTCACTCGCTGGAGCACAGAGACCTGAGCACCGGCGCAGGCGCACCTGCTCTCCCTGCACCTCGCACAGCTGGACCTGCGCAGAGGCAGCTTCATTCCGAACAGTTTCCTTCCTGCTTCTATTGTTCCCCAACCTTTCGGGCACTGAGTTGATTAAATTCAGAGGAAGAAATAGGTCAAATCTTCTGTTCCATAAAAGCTAATTACTTTCTCTATCCTCATGGCTCTGTCCTGTGAGGTGGGGGTCTTCTTTCCCTCCATTTTTCTGAGCATAGTCCTCTGTTGTCCGTTGGGCAGGCGGCACGAGGCCCCAGATATCCACACATGCTGTCTATCGGATGCTTTCTGGTCCTCTGACAAGAACCTCTGTCCCTGCAGAAAGAAGCACGGGAACTTGTAAGGCATCTTGCCTTGCTCAGCCATTGATACTGCAGCGTAAGTATCGCTGTTTCCTTCAGGGTGTTTCCTCGTCTTTGTTCTTTCCTCTCTCATTTGCTGATTTCAGCTATAGACACAACTCGTTTTATTGTGCCTTGCATTATTGTGCTTCACACATGTCGAATTTTTTTTTTTTTTTTACAAATTGAAGGCAAAACC